>CAUYRT010029970.1:0-101881 GCA_963574885.1 Lepilemur ruficaudatus
CACAAGAACAGGGATATTGACTAGTGGAACAGAACAGAGAACCCAGATATAAAACCATCCTCATATAGCCATCTAATCTTTGACAAAGCAGACAAAAACATACACTGGGGAAAAGAATCCTTATTCAATAAATGGTGCTGGGAAACGGGATAGGCACATGTAGAAGACTGAAGCAGGATCCACACCTTTCACCTCTCACAAAAATCAACTCACGCTGGGTAACAGACTTGAACCTTAGGTGTGAAACTATTAGAATTCTAGAGGAAAACGTTGGAAATACTCTTCTAGACATCGGCCTAGGCAAAGAATTTATGAAGAAGACCCCAAAGGTAATCACAGCACCAACAAAAATAAATAAATGGGACCTGTTCAAATTAAAAAGCTTCTGCACAGCCAAAGAAACTGTCATGAGAGTAAACAGACAACCTACAGAATGGGAGAAAATTTTCGCAAATTTTTGCAAGCTACACATCCGATAAAGGGCTGATAACTAGAATCTATTTAGAACTCAGGAAAATCAGCAAGAAAAAAATCAAACAACCCTATCAAAAAGTGGGCAAAGGACATGAACAGAAACTTCCCCAAAGAAGATAGAACAATGGCCAACAAACATATGAAAAAATGCTCAATATCTCCAATCATCAGGGAAATGCAAATCAAAACCACAATGAGATATCACTTATCTCCAGTGAGGATGGCCTTTATTAAAAAGTCCCAAAACAATAAATGTTGTTGTGGACGCAGAGAGATATGAACACTCCTACATTGCTGGTGGATTGCAAACTAGTGCAACCTCTGTGGAAAGCAATATGGAGATACCTGAAAGCGATACAAGTAGATCTACCATTTGATCCAGCAATCCCACTACTGAGCGTCTACCCAAAAGAACAAAAGACACTCTATAAAAAAGACACATGCACTCGAATGTTTATAGCAGCACAATTCACAATCACAAAGTTGTGGAAACAACCCAAGTGTCCATCAATACATGAGTGGATTAATAAAATGTGGTATATGTATACCATGGAGTACTATTCAGCTATAAGAAACAACGGTGATATAGCACCTCTTGTATTTTCCTGGAACCCATTCTACTAAGTGAAGTATCGCAAGAATGGAAAAATAAGCACCACATACACTCACCAGCAAATTGGTATTAACTGATCAGCACCTAAGCAGACATATAGGAATAACATTTATTGGGCATTGGGCAGATGGGAGAGGGGAGGAGGGGATGGGTATATACATACATCATGAGCGTGATGCGCAGCATCTGGGGGATGGACACGCTTGAAGCTCTGACTCCAGGAGGGGAAGGGAGGGGAAAACAACAAACATAACCTAAACATTTGTACCCCCATAATATGCTGAAATAAAAAAATATATACATGCAAAGAACATAAAAAAATGTGTGGCTTAATTTCCCTATACTACTCATGTTTTCCTGCCTCCCCAATGTTTGAAATCCGTCAGCATCCATTTCTACTGCAGCGTGGGTGTGTGTGTGGTAGCCATCAGTGCTGCCTGCCAATGCTGGGTCTTATCCACTGCTGGGCTCATGGGAGGACTGTGTTTCCCCAACCCCTTGAAGTTGGGTGTGGCCATGTGACTTGATTTGCCCAGTGACACATGAGTGGAGGGGGTGTGTCTCACTTCCTGGTAGCGGCTGTTTAACTGCTGGTGTGAACTCCTCAGTCCTGTCTTCCCTTTCCCGGGCAATCCTAGACACACATGCCGAGGCATCACAGGAGCCAGCTGCCCTACAGAGTCACCTGTGCCCACAGTGGACTTGGTATAAATAGGAAGTAAATGTTTGTTGTATTAAGCTACTAAGTTTTGGGGGTAGCTTTTTACTGCAGCATAGCCTAAGCCTATGCTGACAATATCACAGGCAAATTGCCTAACATCTTTTTTGGACAGAAGCTAAGTTATAAGTACGCTGGCAAACAGAAACAGACTCCTAACAAAAGCCTGTTTGAGAAAGGAGATATTTATAAAAGATCATTTACAAGATATACCATCAATCTACTTTTCTGAGTACTTTAAATTTATGCTTCTTTCCAGTCTGATCACCAGCCCTTTTCAGAATCAGCACTGCTCAACTGTGTTTTAATATTCTGCTTTGATATTTTTTTACTGTGGTAAAGTATAGGTAACATATTTATCTTTTTTTTTTTTTTTGAGACAAGGTCTCTCTCTGTTGCCCAGGCTAGAGTGCTGTGGCGTCATCATAGCTCACTGCACCCTCAAACTCCTGGGCTCAAGCGATCCTCTTGCCTTATCCTTGAGTAGCTGTGATTACAGGCACGTGCCATCATGCCAGGCTAATTTTTCTATTTTTTGTAGAGACAGGGTCTTGCTGTTGCTTAGGCTGGTCTCAAACTCCTGGCCTCAAGCAATTTTCCTGCCTCAGCCTCCCAAAATGCTAGGATTACAGGCGTGAGCCACCACGCCCAGCCATCATATTCATTATTTTAACCATTCATAAGTGTACAATTCAATAGCATTAAATATATTCATAATGTTGTGTAACCATCACCACTATCTTTAGGCAAAACTTTTTCATCATCCTAAACTGAAATTCCATCCATTAAACAATAACCCCTTCTCCCCTTTCCTCATCCCCTGGTAACGTCTATTTCGTTTCTATGAATTTGCCCATTCTAGGTACCTCATACATAACTGGAATCATATAATGTTTGTCCTCCTGTGTCTGGCTTATTTCACTAAGTATAATTGTTTTCGAGGTCCGTCTATGTTGTGGCTTATATAAAAATTTCATTCCTTTTTATGGCTGAATAACATTCCATGTATACCACATTTGGTTTATCTGCTCATCTGTTGATGGACACTTGGGTTGTTTCCACCTTTTGGCTATTGTGAATAATGCAGCTATGAACACTGATGTATAAATATCTGTTTGAGTCCCTACGTTCATTTTTTTTGGGACATAGACTTAGGAGTGGAATTTCTGGGTCATATGTTAGTTCTATGTTTAACCTTTTGAGAAACTGCTAAACTGTTTTCTACTCTGCTTTAAGTCAAAGTCCTCAATTAGACAACAGTTGCATGAAATCCTCAATTGCATTTTTCAGGAAAATATTATTTCTAGACATCACCTATTGTCCTGTACAACTACAATAGCTCCTATATAAAATCCTAAGGGGAAATATTTTCAAGAATTATGTACTGTGGAAAAGTTTATGTTGCCTCCTTTCTCATATTAAGAATTGTAGCATGTAAGAGTGCTCCTGTCTCTCCACATCCTCGCCAGCATTTGTTGTTTTGGGATTTTTTGATAGAGGCCAATCTCACTGGGGTTAGGTGACATCTCATTGTGGTTTTGATTTGCATTTCTCTAACCCTTGCTATGGAGAGGCAAAGATATAAAATGTAACCAAAATATATTTTTCTGAAATAAAAAAAAGAATTCTAGCATGGTCTCTTCTCCTAAGCAGCCTGAGGTGATCTGTGAAAATGGTTCACTATTCACTTGACCCAGAAAACTTCACAAAATCATGCAAGTCAAGAGGTTCAAATCTTCATGTTCACTTTAAGAACACTCATGAGACTGCCCAGGCCATCGAGGATAAGCATATATGAAAAGCCACCAAGTATCTGAAAGATGTCACTTTAAAGAGACAATGTGTACCATTCTGACATTACAATGGTGGAGGTGGTAGGTGTGCCCAGGCCAAACAGTGGGGCTGGACACAGGGTCCGTGGCCCAAATAGAGTGCTGAATTTTTGCTGCACATGCTTACAAATGCAGCGAGTAATGCTGAACTTAAGGGTTTAGATGTAGATTCCCTGGTCATTGAATATTTGCTGGTGAACAAAACACCCAAAATGCGGCGCTGAACTTATAGAGCTCATGGTTGGACAAACCCACATCGAGATGGTCCTCACTGAAAAGGAACAAATTGTTCCAAAACCAGAAGAGAAGTTTGCAGAGAAGAAAAAGACACCCCAGAGGAAACTGAAGAAACAAAAGCTTATGGCAGAGGAATAGATGCAACATAAAATAAACGCAAATAACAGTTAAAAAAAAAAAGAATGCTAGCATGGGTTGTGAGTCTGTCTGCGATGAAGCTTGCAACCATGTCTAAAGCTTGAATAGTCATCGTTGGTTCTCTGTCTACATTCCTTGGGGTCCCTTTCCCACTTCTGGGCACACTGGCCCGATTTTGAATGGCCAGGGGGTATATTGTTGTCAGAGAGTATCCTTGGGCTGTCCACCCAAAATGAGACCAGAAGTAGCTGGGAATTACATCCCTGAGCTGCCTCCTCCAAGACTCCCCAGACAGCTTTAAACCAATTACTGACAGGTGTGGGTTAATAAGTAACCCAGCTTCCTTGCCTGGGAAAATTCTGAGGTCTGTATTGTTTCCAAGCTTCCATTTGGGACTCAGTGCCAGTTGCCCATGTGGTGCCTGCCTTGACAGCATACCCTGGACGGACTGACTTCCCTTCCTTCTTTCACCTACCTGTAGTCCTTGCACCTCCCAATAAACTGCTTGCAGGCAAATTCTTGGCTCAAGATCTGCTTCTAAGGGAACCCAGACTGAGACAAAGCTCCTCTCTAGCAATGTCATAGCTCCACTTACTTTTCATATTTCTCTTCTTCTCCCTGGTTCTGAAGTTTTAGTTTCACTTTATTATTTTACAGTACACTTTCTTGTTGTCTCCTACCTCAAAGTCTTTGCAGAATAGAATATGGTGGGATCAATTTTTAGAAGAATAACACCATCATATAATATTACAATATAAAATATAAGATATAAAGGTTTATAGAATATAATTCTAATTTTTAAAAACACATTTGTATTAATATGTAGGTATAGAGGGAAAAAGACTGGAAAGAAATGCACCAAAATGTTAACAATGGTTAATTTGGGTGGTATGATTGCAGATGGCTTAATTTTTTCTTTTTCATACTTTCTTTTATAAAAAACACGAAGCTTTAGTTTCCTCATCTATAAAGTGGGGATAACCACACCTACCTCACGGAGTTGTGTTGACCGGAGCGTGGATGTAATGTATCAATAAGCTACATCACACATTCACATCATATTTACATCATCGCAATATGTGCCTAATGTGGCTAATCAAGGGTAGCAAGTGCTGTTATTACAACAGCAATTAATGAAACAATTTAAAAGAAAATGTTAGACATGAGGAAGTAAAAGTAAGCCCACAGTTATACAATGTTTTTTACTTTTTAACATGCATTCACTCACATGAGCTCCTTGTCTCTCACAAGAACTCTGTTTAGGGGTGAGAGTGGGCAGCAGGCAGGACTAATATTCACCAAAGCACTAGGATGTGCCAGACACCAAGGTGGGCACTGGGCAGACACCTTGGCTGAGAAGGGTGGGGCTCACACCACCCTTGGGGGTTAAGAAACTTGCCCAAGATACAGAGGCAGGACCAAAAGCTCCAACTCTGACTTTTAATGTAGATTCCTACTCTACCATTCTACATTGTCCTATTTGCATCTCAAAAGCTGTATTCCTAGGTACCCACCTGCCCATGACAATCCCAGTTCCTACTGCACTGACGTTCACCAGACCACATGCATATTCTGCTCCTTCCCTGCATGCCCATGAGGAGCACCAAGAGGTAATCTTTATTTTTTTGTTTGTTTTTTTGAGACAGTGTCTTGCTTTATTGCCAGGGCCTCATCCTAGCTCACAGCAACCTCAAACTCCTGGGCTCAAGTGATCCGCCTGCCTCATCCTCCCAAGTAGCTGGGACTATAGATGTGCACCACCACGCCCAGCTAAGTCTTAAATTTTTTGTACAGATGGGGTCTCACTATGTTGCTCAGGCTGATCCCAAACTCCTGGCCTCAAGCGATCTTCCTGTCTCCGCCTTCCAAAGTGCTGGAATTAATGCGTGAGCCAACACACCTGGCCAAGAAGTGGTTTTTGATGGTGGTGGCAAGGAAGGGTTCAGCTCTCCAATCTCCCATCAAAAACATCCCAAATAATCGTTCAATCTAAGTAAAAGTCCTGTACTTGCTAAGCAGACACAGTAGATTCAACGTAAGTTCCAAAGTAATACCTCCTAATCAGTTTATTCACCCAGAGTCTCCCTCACATAGAAATTCTAGAACTGTCTTCTGAGACACAGGAGGTGATGGGATGAAGGATTTGTGGAATGCTGCTAAGAGACTCCAGCAGAGAACCATAGGGGTGTTACTCCTCCTCCACCGTCCCCTGGGCCCCAGGTTCTGGTCTGCTGTGAGAGATTTTCTTGTCAGATACCCAGTATTGCAGTGCCATCAAGGCCTGCTGAGAGGCAGGGCCACCTGCGAAGGGCTGGGGCTTGTGAGCTGGGCAGTTTAGCACAAAGCACTTCAGGTGGATCCTGTGTGCCCCTGAGCATGCTGGTCCCCTCTGCCTCGCCTCCCGCTTGCCAGCTGAAGCCCTGGGTTCCTGGACCGGCCTTGGGAAGTCTTTCTTGGCTAATCCAGCCCGAGGCTGATCTCATCTGCACTTTGCGCTCCTTCTCCCAGCACAATGTCTGTGTGACACAACCACATGTGGGAGCCTCTAGGGAGCCGGTCTTGTCACCCTGCGTCACTGGCAAGCTCTTCTACAGAGCACAGAGGTCACAACTGCAGAGCACCCAGCACACGCACCCTGTACAGTTGGCACTTCAAGCTTTTTCTGCTGCTCCTGGTGCTCTGGCAGTTTGGATGCCACTTCCTGTCTCTCTGCCGAGCCTTCCAAACCCCCTCCCCTGCTCCACCTCTCCTTTTTTCCCCCTCAGAATTTCTACAGCATCTTCCCCAACCCTCTTATCACTTACTATGCTTCAAGGGTGAACAGTATTTAGGGGTGTGGCGCAAAGACCGTCCATCTTTTTCCGTGTCACACCCTTGCTCTAAAACTCTCAGTGGCCCCCAGTTGCCTCTAGGTAAGTTCTAGCTCCGTAGTCTGGCAGTAAAGGTCTGCCTGTATCCCATTAGCCAGCAGACCACCCTAACTTTCCTTCCACTACTCCAGCCAGCTCATGGGGCACCTGAGTGCAATTTTCTCCTGGAGAGTGCAGTGCCCTTCCCATCTCCAAACCCAACCATGGCTAACACTAACTGGTTCAGCCCACAGGTCACATCTTCCCTGGTTCTTCATGGTAGGAAACACTTGCCACCCTTTGGACTCATTAGTACTTTTGCCTCTTCACCTCCAATCTGGGATTCTACCCGATTTTTTTTTAAGTTTGAAGTCAAGGGCAAAGTCTTTAACTTTGCACTTCCCCTCTGACCAGTGGCTTGTGCATAGCATTAACTCAGTAAATGTTTCTAGGTTCCTGTCCCTACTTGTAAGCCTTCTCCCCTAAGTTCCATGAACTCAAGCCCTATCTCCTTAATTAGATTGAAAATCTAGAGCAGAACGGTTGCAATTTAAGGCTCATTCAAATGCCCCAGGGATTTTGTTAACATGCAGATTCTGACTGGGAGGTCTGGGGAGGGACTGAGATTGCGTTTCGAACTAGCTCCCGGTGATGCTTACGTTTCCTGTCCACGGACCACATTTAGAGTAGCAGGGAGGCAATATCACCTGTTGATCAGGCAACAGCTCACACCGGTGGAGCCGAGCTGGAAGAATGGAAGGCAGAGAGGGTCGCTTCTGCCCACTGGGCATCCAGCGGGGCAGTGGAGGCTCCAGGAGGATGCCAGTGAGTCTGGCTGGCACACTTACCTATGGTGGACACGACGGTGCCCACGAAGTAGAAGGCGCCGGTGAAGTCCCAACGTGGGCGGACGTTGTCCACTCGGATGCCGGCCCTGGTGGCCTCCTCGTAGTGGCGTAGGAAGCCGCGCAGCTCGTCGCGGCTCAGGTTGTGGCCGCGGCTGAAGTTGGCCAGGCGCTCCTCCCAGCGCTGCCTGGCCTGGCGCTCGTGCGCCAGCTCCAGCGCCGAGAAGACAGCGGCGCCACCCAGCAGGTAGAGCACGATGAGCACGGCGAGCAGCAGAAAGCGCGCGTTGTCCTCGTTCAGGTGGCCCAGGCTCCAGCTGCAACCCCGGCCGGCCATGGCCTGGTCCCCGAGGGCAGCCCCTCGCTCCACTGCCAAGGGCGCCGACTGGCTCTCGCCCACGCCCCCGGGGAGGTCGCAGCGCGGCCCCGCGCTCAGCCGGCTCCCGGACTGCGCCCCGCCGGCTTGCCCATGATCCCCGGGCGTTCCCGCAGGCCGCGGGGCTCTCCGGGCCGCCGCCTCGACCGCTGTGGCGGTGCCAGCTCGCCACGTCCGCCTTGACTCCCGGTTTCAAATCCGCTTTGTCGCCGCCGCTCCCTTCCCCCCACCTGCCTTGGAGTTCTCCTTAACGCTGAAGGTCCGAGTGATCAGGCGCAGAGTCCACTTCTGCTTGGTACGTGGATGCGGCACTCAGTTTCCACCCCGCGCCCTGCCCGGCTCAGATTGGGGAGGGGGCGTGGCGCATCTTCAGGACAAACTCGAATGGACTTGAATTTCCCCCGAAGCGAAGGTCGGGGAGCCCCGGAGACCAGCGGGTAAGCGGATCCCCGAGGTCTCGGTCTTGACCATCACTTCTCAAGCCGCCGACGGCTAGGACGCGGGGTGTCAGCTGGCTTTGGAGGTGCTTCCCCAGATAGATCCGCGGTGGTGTGTCCTAGTTGCGGTGTCGCGTCGAGCCTGGGGCCTCCCGAGTCACCGACCCCGCTGCCAGGGCTTAGAGGCTGGGGCGGGTCCAGGGCGGGCGCACAGAGAGAAGGGACTGTGCCGGGCGGCGTCTGCCGACTCCCACCTCCTGCCCGGCCCCCACGCTGCACAGCATCCGGCGGGCGGACCAGCTGGAGAGAGGAGACCAGAAAGGGAGGTAGGAATGGGGGAGTGAAGGAAGTTAGCATCTCCCCCCGGCAGCCTCCCTCGCCTTGCCCACGCCAGAGCGCCCTTGGCCTCTGGGTCCTGAGTGAAGACGTCCTCTGCCCCCACGTGTCGGCTTGGCTCAGAGCAAGCGCGCGAGGCGAGCCAGCCCAGCTTCCGGAGAGGTGGCCAAGGACCTGGGGCTGGAAGGGCCCCTTGGCCGGGAGACTGTGACCCTGGAGAGTTCCATCTCTTCCACCCCGGCTTGGCTGCCTCAGTGCGCTCTGAAGTTTTTGCCGGAACACTGGCTCCACGCAGAATGCTCTCCCCTACCTCTTATAGACCAGCGGCAAAGCTCTCCAGCAAGTGCCGGGGCCCCTCCCAAGACCCCACCTTGTAGGGGGCGCTGGCGGCCGCGCTCAGGTCTCACCTTCCGGGGAGCGTCCCCTCCGCGCCGTTCCGTAAGGACTGTCCCCTATAGCCGGGCCCTGCTCTGCCGAGCGGCTTGGGGACCAAAGGTCCAAGCCAAGCTCTGCCTTCTCTGGCGGGCGCGCTCCACGCTGCAACAGGTGGGGCCGCGAGGCTGCCAGCGACGGCGACTCCACCCTGTCGCCCACCTCTTGGCCGCACTGGGCCGCCTCTTGCGCTGGTCTCTGCTGGCAGTCGCGCGGCGCTCTGCGGGCCAACCTAGGCGCTGCAGCGCTTCCACTCCGGACCCGCCGATCTGGGGAGTGGGTGCTGAAGAGGCGGGTGGGATGCTTGGCCGACCTGCGTGGGTGCCTCCGGGGCCAGGAGAGGGCGCACTGTCCCCTGCAGACACATCTCGCCCCCACCCGTGTGCACAGCCACGCACTGCCCTCCGAAATCCCCCGCCCCGGGCATGTGCCAGCGAACACGGATGCGTAAAGGAATGGATACGTGGGCATCTTAGAACCAAGTAGAATTTCCTCGCCTTTCTAGAAAGCGGTCCCAGGCTGAGCCCCACACACCCACCTATACTCACTGGAAGCCCTGTTTAGTAAAACCATGATTTCGAATAAACAGCTCTGGCCAGTGTGTGTCATCGGGAGCCCTGATGCTGTTATTCCTCTCAGCTCCGTTATTCACTCCCCAAAGACCTGTCTTTTATCTACCCTTTTGTGGGCAAGAGCTTTAGGCAGGTAGTGAGAATAGGGGCATGTGTATACACCCCAGGATGAGTAGTACAATCCTTTTTTTCCATTCGAAAAATTTCAAACATACCAAAAGTTGTAAGAATTTCACAATGAACATCGAAATACCCACCACCTAGATTCTACAATTAACATTTTACTCTGCTTGCTTTATTATATATCTCTGTCCTTCCCATTCATCAACCTATCTTGTTTGAATGCATTTCAAAGCAGCGTGTAGCCCTTAGTACACTTCCGCCCCCATACCCAGCACTCTGCCTGCATATCATTGCGTAGAGTCCAATATTTACTTAGATTTTTTTCTTTTGGGGTGAAATTTACAATGGTCTCAAGCGCCTCATTAGGTGAGTTCTGACAAATGCATACACCTCTGCAAATCAAACACCTACCCATCCAACCTATCAACCAAACATCACCCACAGGTCCTTTCCCAGTAAATCTCCACTCACATTCCTCCAGAGGAAACCACTGCTCTGAATTTTTCTACCATTGGTTACTTTTGCCTTTATAGAACTTAGTTTGTCTGTTCTAGATCTCCATATAAATGGAACCATACAGTTATGCACTTTTTTGTGTACAGCATTATGTTTTTGAGATTTATCCATGTTATATGTCTTAGTAATCTTATTCTCTTTATTGCTAGTTTTTCAGTGTTTGGATATACTGTTTATTCATTCTCCTGTTGATAGAAAGCAGGACTGTTAGAATATTTTGGTTATCATAAAACTATTAGGAAAATTCTTGTATAACTGTAGATATGTTTTTATATCTCTTGGGTACATATTTAGGAGTGGAATTGCTGGGTCATAGGGTAGGTAGGTATTATATTTAGTTTTATAAGAAACTACCTGACATTTTTCCGAAGTAGCTGTACTAACCAACAACGTACGATAGTTCTGAATGCTCCACATTCTTGTGAACATTTGGCAGTATCAGTCATTTTAATTTAAATATACTGCTGAATGTACAGTGATAGCTCACTGTGGTTTTTTCTTTTTTTTTTTTTTGAGACAGAGTCTCACTCTGCCCGGGCTAGAGTGCCGTGGCGTTAGCCTAGCTCACAGCAACCTCAAACTCCTGGGCTGAAGCGATCCTTCTGCCTCAGCCTACCAAGTAGCTGGGACTACAAGCATGCGCCACCATGCCTGGCTAACTTTTCCTATATATTTTTAGTTGGCCAATTAATTTCTTTCTATTTTTAGTAGAGATGAGGTCTCACTCTTGCTCAGGCTGGTTTCGAACTCCTGACCTTGAGGGATCCACCCGCCTCGGCCTCCCAGAGTGCTGGGATTATAGGCGTGAGCCACCGCGCCCGGCCTAGCTCACTGTGGTTTTAATTTGCACTTCCTGTGGCCATTTGTGTGGCCTCCTTTGTAAATTTTCCATTGAAATATTTTGCCCATTAAAAAAATCGATTTTTCTATGTTGAATTATAGTGATCCTTTATATATGCAGGATACCAGTCCTTTTTCAGATACATTATCTTGCAAATATTTTCTACCTCTGGCATGCTTATTTATTTTCTTACAGGTATTTTCTGTTTTCTGACAGATACAAGTTTTTAGTTTTGGTGAAGTTGAATGTATGTTTGGTACCCTTTGTATATTAAGAAATCATGACCTCCCTCAAGATTGCATAGGTTTTCTGTCCCCGCTTCCCACCAATCCCCAGAAGTTTTGTAGTTTTAGCTTTTATATTTGGGTCTGCGATCCATTTTAAGTTTGTTTTCATATGGTGTGAGGTACGCCATTTTGTCCATGTGGATATCCAGTTATTCCAATGCCAATTGTTTAAGAGATAAATATGAATGAATTTTATTTCAGGAATCTGCATTTTGTTCACTTTTTTGTGTACTCTTATGCTAATACCACAGTATTTAGGTGACTTGTAGCTATACAGTAGGGGTTTTTTTTTAGCCCCACTCCTTACACAGGTCTTGAAGTCAGGAAGTGTGAGTCCTCTAACTTTGTTCTTCCTTTTTGAGATTTCTTTGGGTATTATAAAACCTTTATATTTTCATTAAAAGTCATAGAATCATCTTAATTTAATCATATAAGCCTTGTGAGATATCAAATCGTATTGAATCTATTTTGGGGAGAACAGAGCCTTACAATCATGACTATCTTGACATTTCATGAACGAGGTATATCCCTACATTTATTTCAGTCTTCTTACCAAGTTTTCCTGTGGAGATCTTGCACAGCAATAAATTCATTATAACGTATTTTGATGTTATTGTAAATGGAATTTCAAAGTTTCACTTTTCATTTTTTTGCTGTAGTATATAAAAATACATATGATTTTTGCAAATTTATTTGCATCCTGCAACCTTGGTAAATTTACTTACTAGTTGGAGAAGTTGTTTTGTTGATTCTTTTAGGAGTTTCTCTGTAAAGAATGTTATCTGAATTTTGCTTCTTTCTTCCCGATCTCTCTTCTTTCCCTCTTATCTTACTGCAATGGCTAGGACCTCAGGACGTTATTGAATAGAAGAGGTGGAAGCAGATATCCTTGTCTTGTTCACAATCTTACGGGAAACCTTTGATTTACCATTATCATGATATTAGTTGCTGGTTTCTCATAGATACTCTTTATCAGGCTGAAGAAGTTTCCTTTTATTTTTGTTTCTAGTTTTCTAAGTTTTTCTTTTTTAAATAAAGCATGAATAAGTACTTGACAAAGTTTGCATTTGGTCAAATGCTTTCTCTGCATCTATTGCCATGATGATAGTTTTTTCCTTTATTCTGTTAACAGGTTAAATTTCATTGACTGCTTTTCTAATGTTAAGCCAACCTTGCATTTATGGGATTAATTTCACTTGGGGCTTTTACTCTTTATTTTTACTCCTTTTACTCTTCTTTTAGGATTTACTTTGCTTCTCTTTCTAGCTGCTTCTGGTGGATGATTAGATCACTGATTTTAGACCTTTCTTCTTTACTAATGTTAGCATTTTAAAGCTATAAATTTCCCTGTTAGTCTGGTGCTAGCCGCATCCTAAAATTTTGGCATGTTTACTTTCATATCATTTTGTTCGAAATATTTTCTAATTTTTTTCTTCTTTGGCCTATCAATTATTTAGAAGTGTGTTGCTTCATTTCCAAATATCTGGAGTTAAAAAGACATTATTTCTAAATTATTTCCTTTGCAGAGAACCATATTATGTTTTTAATTTTCCTAAATTTGCTGAAACTTATTTTATGGTCCAGCCAGATGGTCTGTCTTAGTGAATGTACCATATGCACTTGAAAAGAATGTATATTCTGCAGTTGTTGGCTGTAGTGTTCTATAAATGTCAATTAGGTACAGGCAACTGATAACATTTTTGAGATTTTCTGTCTTTACTGACATTTGTTCTAGTTGTTCTATTGATTGGTGGGATTATTTAAAATCACCAGCTATTATTGTGTAATTGTGTAGTTCTCCCTTTAATTATGTCAATTTTGTTTCACGTACTTTGAAGCTCTGTTGCATATGCATTTATATCTTCCTGGTGTAGTGACCCTGTTGTTTATATAAAATGTCTCTTTATCTCTGATAATACCCACTGCCTTACAGTCTACTTTATCTGATACTAATCCAGTCACCATCACCACAGCCACCTTTTGCTTGACATTTGCTTGATATCTTTTCTTATCCATCCATCTACTTTTAACTTGTCTGTGTCTTTATGTATTTAAAGTAGATATTTGTGAACAGCATACCGTTTGGTCTTTTTATGGAGGCTGGGCCAGTTCTGACAATCTCCATGTTTTAATGGGATTGACCAGACCAATGCTGTCAAATAGAACTCATGTGATATTGCAAATATTTTATATCTGTGCTGCTCAATTTGCTAGTGAAATATGGAGGTGAACTGAACACTTGAAATGTGGATAGTGCAACTAAGGTACTGACTTTTAAGTTTTATTTAATGTTAATTAAGTATCACATATGGCAACCATCTTAGTGTAGGTTGAGACCATTTAATGTAGTTATTTATATGACTGGATTTAACCCTGCCATTTTACTATTTGTTTTGTTTGTCCCCACTGTTTTGAGTTTCTCTGTTCCTCCTTTCCTGTCTTCTTTTGGATTAACTGAGTATTTTTTAGAATTCCACTTTATTGACTTTTAAAAAACCCATTTATTTATGGCCAGGCACAGTGGCTCATGTCTATAATCTCAGTGCTTTAGGAGGCTGAGGTGGGAGGATTGCTTGAGCCCAGGAATTCTAGGTAACAGTGAGCTACGATGGGGCCACTGTACCCCAGCTCAGGTGAGGGTGAGAGAGAGAGAGAGAGAGAGAGAGAGAGAGAGAGAGAGAGAGAGAGAGACCGAGACCCTGTCTCTATAAAAAAGAAAGAAAAAAACGCATTCATTTATGGAAGCAGCGGGCAAAGGACGCTGACTCACAATTTCAGGAACTGTAACTTGAAGCTGTCAATTATTGACCCCTATATATAACCCAGAGAAAATTAAGTGTGTGTGTATATATATATATATATTTTTTCCCCTTAATTACCTACATTGACACATTATTACCCAAAGTCCATAGCTTATATTAGGTTTCACTTTTGATGTTGTACATTCCATGGGTTTGGACAAATATATAATGACACGTATTCACCATTATAGCATCACACAGAACAGTTTCACTGCCCTAACAATCCTGTGTGCCGCCTAATCATCCTGCCACCCCTGACAGCCCTGGATCTTTTTACTATCTCCATAGTTCTGCCTCTTCCAGAATGTCACATAGCTAGAATCATTTTTATGTGGATATAAATTTTCAGCTCCTTTGGGTAAATATTAAGGAGTGCAATTGCTGGATCATATGGTAACTATATTTACTTTTGTAAGAAACTGCCAAACTGTTTTCCAAAGTGGCTGTATCATTTTGCATTTCCACCAGCAATGATGATTCCTGTTGCTCCATATCCTTGCTAGCATTTGGTGGTGCCAGTGTTCTGAATTTTGGCCACTCTAATAGGTGTGTATTAGTATCTCATTGTTTTAATTTATACTTCCCTTCTTTGGTCAGGTGTCTGTTAAGGTTGTTAGCTCATTTTTTGATCACACCGTTTTCTTGTTGAGTTTTAAGAATTCTTTATTTTGGATAACAGGCCTTTATTAGATAGGTGTTTTGCAAGTATTTTCTCCCAGTCTGTGGCTTGCCTTTTCATTTGCTAGATAGCGTCTTTCTCAGAGCAGAAATTTTTAATATCTATTGACTTTTTAGCTGATTATTTTTTAAGTGGTTGCTCTACGGATAAAGTTTTCACAGCCGTCTAAGAGCTAATATTGTATCACTTTGGGTAAATACAGAATGCTTGCAACTGTGTAAGTTCATTTCCTACCCACCTTCTCCACATCTATTATGCTATGGTTGTCATTCAAATCACTATCTCCATATGCTGAAGCCCCACAAGTTTTTATTGTGTACTTTAAACAGTAATACATAGTTTAAAGAAGAGGAAAAAAAAGAAGCCCTTTGTATTTACTCAGGTATTTACTATTTTCAGTGGCTTTTATTCCTTCCTAAAGATTTGAGTTTCCGTCTGGTATAATGTTCCTTTAGCCTGAAGACTTTCCTCCAGCCTTTCTTGCAGTTCAGGTCTGTAGTTAGTTTCCTTTTATCTGAAAATATGGTTTTCTTCGTCTGCATTCTTGAAGGATATTTTCACTGGATATAGATTTCTGGGGTGCCTTTTTTTTTTCCTGTTCAGATGTTAAAGATGCTATTGCATTTCTTCTAGTCTTCAAAGTTTCTGATGAGAGAGGTCAGCAGTCATTCAAATCATTGCTCCCTAGTTTCCTCTAGCTGATTTCAAGATTTTCTCTAAGTTTGGTCTTTAGTAGGACTATGATACACCTAGCTGGGATTTTCTTTGTATCAATCTGCTTATTATTCACTGAACTTCATAAATCTGTAAATTTATGTCTGTTGGCAAATTTGGGAATTTTTCAGACATTATTTCTTCAACAGTCTTCTCTGCCCCATACTTCTCCTGGGACTACAATGATGTATATGTTAAACCTTTTGATATTATCTCACAGGTCCATAACTGCTTTTGTTGTATTTTGTCTTGAATCTTTTCATTGTTGTTCTTGAGACTGGATAATTTCTGTTGACCTATCTTCAAGTTCCCTGACTCCTGTTATATCCATTCTATTAAGGTCATCAAGTGAAGCTTTTCAGATATATTTCAGTTCTGAAATTTCCAGTTCTTTCAAAATAATTTCTGTTACTCTGCTGCAGTTTACTGTCATTTCATTCATTCATTTAGAGACTGGTGAGGGAAGGGTCTTGCTCTGTAGCCTGGGCTGGAGTGCAGTGGCACTGGGCTCAAGCTATCCTCCCACTTCAGCCTCCCAAGTAGCTGGGATTACAGGTGCGTGCCATAGCACTTTTTTTTTTCTAAAGAGACATAGTCTTGCTATGTTGCCAGGCTGGTCTCCCACTCCTGGTGTCAAGCAATCCTCCCACCTCAGCCCCCTATCTTTTCATTTATTATGAGAATATATATATATATTTTTTATACTCTTGAGCAAAGCTGAACATAGCTTTAATAGCTACTTTAATATCTTTAGAACTTCTTGGGGTTGATCTCCTTTAATTGTCTTTTCTCTTGAGAATAAGCCATGACTTTTTGTTTATTAATATACTGAATAATTTTGAATTGTATCCTAGACATAATATTTAGTGTATAATTTATGATGTGTTGTAGAAACTCTGGATTTTGTTATATTCCTCTGAAAAGAATTTATTATTTTTAAACAGGCAATTAACTTGGTTGAACTCAATGGCAAAATGGTCTCCTTTGCAGTGGGGAGCAGCTCAACTTTTAGTTCAGTTCTTTTAGCCCTACCTGTGCATGAACAGTAGTTCAGTTGTCAGCCAGAAATTTGAGCAGAGTTTATATATAGAATTTGGGAATCCCCTCTCTGGCTCTCTTTTCTGTTATTTCCGCCTTTACTCTCAAGAGGCCCTGGTTGTTCTGAACTCTCCATTCTCTCTTCAAGCCAGCAAGACTGTAGATTTTACACTGGAGGTTTAGCTGTCCTGCATGGTGCAGACTGAGACCTGACCTTAGGTTAAAAGTGGTTCAAACAAACAAACAGGAAATCACCAGTATGATTTCCTGGTGCCCTTCCTCCAGTTATTGACTCCCCTCCTGTTTCTACCTGCTTTTGGTCAGTTTTGGTAGGTTTAAGAAATTGGTTTTTAAAGAAGTGTTTTTCCCAGAACTTACAGTTTTTATTTGCTAAAGAGTTGGTCCAATAGGAACTATTTGGCTCTGCCAGAAACCTTAAGTTACTTGGTTTCCCCCCAACATTTTATAATGAATTTACATACAATGGATGCACACATAAGAGCTATACATTCTCTGGGTTTTTTAAAAAAAATCAGCTGTAGCTATAATTTATATATAATAAAAATTATCAATTTGGTGTATAATTCAAGTTTTGTAAAATGTAATCAATGCTACAACCATGAAAGAAACATTTCTTTTATGCCCCCCAAAAGTTCCTTCATGCAGTCAGTCCCTTCTCTGCACCCCTGCCCTTATTTTTTTTTTCGAGACAAAGCCTCACTTTGTTGCCCGGGCTAGAGTGCCGTGGCGTCAGCCTAGCTCACAGCAACCTAAAACTCCTGGGCTCAAGCAATCCTCCTGCCTCAGCCTCCTAAGTAGCTGGGACTACAGGCATGGGCCACCATGCCTGGCTAATTTATTTTTCTATATATTTTTAGTTGGCCAATTAATTTCTATTTTTAGTCGAGACACGGTCTCACTCTTGCTCAGGCTGGTTTCGAACTCCTGACCTTGAGTGATCCGCCCACCTTGTCCTCCCAGAGTGCTAGGATTACAGGTGTGAGCCACTGCGCATGGCCATCTGCCTGTATTTTTTAAAGCTACTCAGTTCTCCTCTGAGAAGCCAGGGTGCCACTCCCTAGAACAGGAATTAGAGACCAGTGGAGAGGTTATTCGCTGCCAGATATGTTCTGGGGGCCAGACCTCTCTTTCCAAAGAATGGAAAAGGGGAACCAGGGCTCAGGCTGGGTTCTTCAGAAGTATGTCCGGGTTGTCTCTAGGAAAGTGTTAAGTGGCTCATTAAGCTACATGGCTCATTCCCCTACCTAAAGGCAGACTCTGCCAATCTAAGCACAATTATTAATAAAGATGCCCATTTCTTGAGCCTGTTATAATATCAGGATACAGAAGCTTGCTCTCTTGATCTTTAAGAAGAATGAAACCTTAGGTTGCATACCTCTTTGAGCCTGTTTTGTCATTTATAAAATGGACTTCCTCCCAAAGGTGAAATAGGGCACACCTGGCACATAATAGACACTCAGATACTTACTGCATGAATGCATCTGGCAAGTGGTGAAGCTCTTGGCCAAGTCATTATTTTTAATCCCCACCATGTGGTTTCTGATATTGAAGGGAGGTAGTTACACATCCTTTCTTTGCAAATTTAGGAGCTACTCATGTCAAATTTAAATATTCTCCTGCCTAAAAACACTTGTCCAACCCCTTCTTCCACACAGGCGACCCTTTCCCCAGCAACTTCTCCCCAAGCCATTCAGTGGCCAGCCACTAGCCCACCCATCCTTCACACCCTGATGGCCCTCCCTTACTCCTTGGGACCCTCCCCACCCTCCCCAAGCACATCACACTTCCTCTCTCCCTTTCAGACAAGCCTGAGAAGGCAGCTGCCCTAGTGACTTTCTTTGCTTCCTCCCCGCCCATTCGGATCCTCCCTTCAGCATCTCAGTGAGTTTACATCTGGCATCTAAACTGAATGCTCACTCAGCGAGTCCCAGCAGGACATACGAAAACAGCTCAGCATGAGGGGGCTTTATGACGACTACAAGGCAAGCCCAGCTGTTCCCTCCCCAGACTGAAGGCTCTTACCTCCACCTTCTCCCTCTTTACCAACCATCTAAACTCACTCTCAGGGTTTGCATTAATATGCACTAATACCCCCAACCCCCACCAAAATCACGTGCTGACCTACCTTTCCGGGAGGCAGCAGGCATTGTAAATGCAGTACTCTCAGGACAGGAAGCGTGCAGGTCAGCTCTGTGGAGCTGTTCAGGGTGTGCTTCTGAGACACTGAGTCTAAGGATGAAGACTTTCTTATGAACACAGCTCCCTTCCTGTCGGATTCAATAGTGTCCTATCACACTGCTACAGCCAGTATTCTTAAATCTACCTGTCTTCCAGGAACAACTTGCATTTATTAGTCTGGAAGCAATATTTGTGGAAGAATGCTAGTTTCCAAAAGGCATGGGTTTTACTTCTACACTTGAGTAACCATTCTCTTAAGTGCCCCAGAGACTGCTGGTTCCAAGCACTTTTATTTACTGATAACAAGAATGAGTCATTACAACTTACATTTCTGAAGTTCTTGCCACTGTTCAAGAGCACCATTTCATCTGATCCTTACAAAAATCCCATGAGGCAGGAAGGATAGGTATTAGTCCTACCCTTACAGGTGAGAAAAGGAAGACTCAGAGGCATTAAATGACTTGTCTAAGGTCTCATAGCCTGAAAGCAGCAGAGCTGGGGCTTAGATAATTCTAATGAATCCTCGGTGCCTTTTAGCAG
Source organism: Lepilemur ruficaudatus (assembly GCA_963574885.1). Lineage (NCBI taxonomy): Eukaryota > Metazoa > Chordata > Mammalia > Primates > Lepilemuridae > Lepilemur > Lepilemur ruficaudatus. The sequence continues at coordinate 19,598 of CAUYRT010029970.1, forward strand.
AGTCACCTCCCAAGCTTCAGGCAAATCTCAAGCCATTACCAGGTGACTACTTGTCTTCACCCAGGGTGGATGAACTATCAAACGTGCAAAGGAATGCATTTTACTTTGTATCCCTGACACACTTAGATAAATATAAAGCTAAAATAATCATACTGTGTGCTACACAGATATTTTCATTAAAAAGTGCTGGTCATGACCCACTGAATTTATTTCATGATTCACTAATGGGGATTTCTTGATTCACTAAAGGGTTGTGACCCACAGTCTGACAAATTACTGTTCTAGAACACTCAGATCACAAGGGGTCACTTATTTATTCAGCTCTTTTGAGAAGCTTGGATTTTTAAAACCGTCGCTACTTGGTTTTCCTTTGCTTTTAAATCTACACATTTGCACATATTATTTAAGGAAGAGGCATAAAAAGGTTTCTCTAGCACAATATTAATACTTCACCTAGAGACACTTCTTGCCCTGGAGTAGACATCAGGTATTTCCCACTTTTTTTTTTTTTTTTTTGAGACAGAGTCTCACTCCGTTGCCTGGGCTAGAGTGCCGTGGCGTCAGCCTAGCTCACAGCAACCTTAAACTCCTGGGCTCAAGCGATCCTTCTGCCTCAGCCTCCCTAGTAGCTGAGACTACAGGCATGCGCCACCATGCCCAGCTAATTTTTTTCTATATATTTTTAGTTGGCCAATTAATTTCTTTCTATTTTTAGTAGAGACGGGGTCTCACTCTTGCTCAGGCTGGTTTGAAACTCCTGACCTTGAGCAATCCACCCGCCTCGGCCTCCCAGAGTGCTAGGATTACAGGCGTGAGCCTCTGCGCCCGGCCTCCCACCTGTCTTTGGAGAATTTCCCATCTGTTCTTTCTCTTTCCCTCCCCACCAGGGGCAGCCTCAGGATCTGAAGTGACTCAAGATGGCCAATCAGATGCTGGGGACTTTTATTGGAGTTGCTGGGTATTTTCTTTTCTCTGGAATGAGCTGGAATTCCAGGCTATGGGGGAATTTCGGCCTCCAGGTGTAGAGCACTAGCTTGAGAATACCCATATCCTGGAAAGCAGAGCTGAAACTTGGAGACAGTCTCAGTTATTATACATTAGGGATCCCTTGGCTCCAGTACATTTACTGGACTTAGGTCTAAGTCTCTTGTTGCACAAATGTAATTAACCTGGTTTCTGTCACTACGAAAGAATCTTGACTAATATAGCCATAAAAATATTGATAAAATATTGAATAGCAAATATTTAAGAGGCTTTTAAATTTTAGCAATGTCAATTATACCATGAAAACCAAATCGTTCAGTTGTCACGTTAATTTTTAAAGAACCTATCGGCAAACAGCCATCCAGGGCATCCACAGTGGCATCATTTATGTCCTCAGGCTGGGAAACGGATGGCACTGGCTTAGCCAGGGCAGACCCTGCACCGCAGACAAGGCACAGCTCTCATTACCTCCATGCGTGACCTTAAACCTTAATTTTTCCCTCTTGTAAAATGAAGATAGTATCACCTACTCCACAGTGTGATAAAGATGTATATAAAGTTACCTGTGATCATAAATGATCCCTCAAATAAACAATGGATGCAATTTCTCTTTTGACTTTCCTTTCTGAGCTTCTCTTTGTTCATGTATATTAAAAAAGGAGACTGGTCCGGGTGCCGTCCAGTTCTTAATAAACTGCAACGGGACTCTTTGAAAACCTGTCTACAAAGGGAACAGGAGACACTGAACCAAGTGCCTTAGGTACATGAACCATAAACATCGATCAGATTGTGGTTTTAGCGAAGCTTCTTATAGACCTAAAGCAAAGAGTGTAATTTATATGCACCAGTTGAATCTTGCTTTGAAACAGAGTTGCTTGGAACTGTAAAACATGGAACGTGAGTTTTATGAGACTCACACACTTTGTCCCATGTCTCTGCACTGTCTGATACTATGGACGGCGTTTTGATTTTGTCTTGTTCCAACACTGCGTTTCCTGGACTGCCTCTGCCTTCCCCTCTCCAGCATCTCCCATGCTGCCTTCTGTTCTGACACCAGCCTCATTCTTCCTGCTCTGTGCTTTACATCAAGTCAACAGAAACCGCAGGTTTCAGTCCGAGAATTTAATAGAACATACTTAACAGTGCAACATGTTCAGCCCTTGATACTCTAACTGGAAAGGAGCCTGCTCCACTGGCAGGTCTGGCTTTAATAATTCAGCGGCTCAGTCCTGCATACTGATGCGACATTTATTGAGTGATTTTATGTGCTGCTGGTTGCTTCTGTCATGCCAACGGTGACTTGCTATTACAGTGGATGAAAGTACAGCGGGTCTTATACCTATCAAGGTACATATCATATATGCAAAGCCTGCTCCTTGGCTGGAGCTTGGGGACATCTGCCACATTTGCTGCCTGGATCCTCACAGAACAGCATGACTCTGCAGCTAAACCACCTGGGTTCAAATCTGAGCTCTGCCACTTGCCAGCTGTGTGACTTTGGACAAATAATCAGTTTCTCTATCTGCAAGTGGGGAATAATGATAGTAACCACTTGACAGGGTTATTATGGAGATTAGTTAATAAACACAAAACATGTAGAACAGTTCCTAGCACAAAGTGCTCAGTACTTGCTGGCCAATCTCAAGGCTCAGGGACCAGTGGACACAGAACAATCTCAGAGTTGATTACTGGCCTCCAGGTGGGTGTTGGTCATGTCACTGCTGGCATTTCCCAGGACCAGTGGCTGCAGATGACCTCTAATCTGATCTGTCTCATTTTTCTGGTGTGTGAAATTACATTAAATATAAGCAATGGCCACCTAAGACATATAACTTAATAGCTGATAGAAATTCAGTAAGAAATTGTACAGTTTGTAGTACTCTCTCCTGGATACTGCTTGAAATAACTGGGCTATAAACTCAGAAAACTTGTCAAAGATTTTATAAGATCTGACCTAGGCATAACATGGAGTTAGCACCACATTCATTTGAAAAGTCACATAATACTGTATTGATTCCTGTTAAGGATAACTTCTACCAAGGAATCCAGGAAAATGAAACTCACTCTGTATGTACTGTGGTGCAGGAAAGCATTCACTCTCTAGGCAGCAGAACACAGTCTTGGTTCCCCTAGTTACTGTGGGAACTTATATTACTTAACTCCCTCAAATCTTAGTTCCTTAACTATAAAATAGGGCCAATAATGGCATGTTCTTCAGAAGATAGATGTGAGGATTAAGTGTAAAGCACTGAAACACAGGAGTTGAAATACAGGAAGAACTCAGGAAACATTAGCTATTACCGTTACCTGGAAATATACAGCTTCCCAAATCAGTGAACTTTAGAGTGATTAAAAATAGGCAGCTTTTATAAGGAGTATATTGATAATTAAAACATCCCATCTCCCTCCCTCACCCCAAGAAGCAGTCCATGCCTCCCTTCAAACGAGAATTCATGAGAATGGAGGGGACAAGGAATCTTCCTGCCAAAATGGGAGGTGAGTTCCTTTAAGTCTTCATGTGTCAGGGTCGAAAGTTTTCTACCTCAACATTTGCTTAGATCTCTTTAATGCTCAAGCACTCAGCATGGTTCTGTTGAAATTTATCATCTGGCATGAAAATCTCATTTAGGCTTTTGGCTGTATGTCCATCTCAAAAGGATGTAAGATTGAAAAAGACACAACTTTCTATGAAAAAAGGGCAGTGGTTCCCTTTGTCTATATGTAGAAAAATCTCCTTCCTCAGACAATGAATCTCTTATATTGGCAGTTTACAAAGAAGAAGTTGGATTCTTTTATGAGATTTGTCCTTAGCAGGTATAAAGCCACTGTTCATGAGATCTGAAAGGGTGGGAGGAGATGGGAAGAAAGGATAAATGGGGGGCATGCAGCTTCATGTAGACAGAAGGGAGGTGTGGGTTTGCTCAGACAGGGAGAAATAACTGTTAAACCCACCCTGAGAATAGCAGCAGCACTGTTTCCTCAAAAACATCAGCAGGCATATTGCAGTCAGTCCCAATAAAAAAAAAAAAGGACCAGATGGGTAGGACTGCTTGCTTGTTTTGTGTTCCCACACGTTCTTGATTATTCTTGGGGCATTACTTTATTTCCCAGAAAGCACATGGTAGCGACCCTACCTGCCCTGGCCTGGCTCAGCCCTGCCATCCCTGAGCCCATGCTCACCTGTGCAAGGGGCACAAGACTGCTGTCAGGGGTTGGGCCTGGACACCTCCTGAGAGCAAACTCCTTGACCACTGACTTGGTCAAGGTTATGTGACCTCAAGGTTGCCTACCGAGTCCATTCTACACAACTCATGTCTGCCTTTCTGGAATGGTCTCCCAGGTCCCGACGGGGTACAGAGGACTACTGCTCCAAATGTGTTTGGTGGCCCGGGCCCATTTGTGCTAAGAGCAAGCATTTAGAAACTTTCATAGCAATTTGACAGTGTTGTGACAGCCAACACCTGATTTTTGTATTCTAAAAAAGTATCTGTCAGCAATAGACTGGGGAAAAAAACGGCCCATCTCCTTAGATAGTTTACCACACTGCCTGGGAGCTGAGGTCACCTGGCAGTTAAGGGAAGAGGCGTTGGATGCTGTCTGACCTGGGTTCAGATACGGGTAAAGAGCACTTTTTAGCAGCATGACCTTGGACAAGCACTTTACCTTTCTGAGCCCAAGTTTCCTTATAGGCAAAATAAGGATAACCCTAAGGAAATAACGGTTGTAGTAGCAATCACATGTACTATTCCCATTTTGTGCAGGCACGGCTCTAAGCTCTTTACACATACTAATTCACCAGAAATTCTCTGTGAAGGGTATTATTAACACCACCTTCATTTTATAGTTGGGAGGACCAAGGCACAGAGAAATGGTCCAGGCTACACAGCCAGTGAATAGCAGAGCTGGGATTCAAACCCTGGTTGTGACTCCAGCTCTGAGCTCTGATCCACTTTGCCTACCCACCTCCCTGTGCTGTTACACGGCTCAGAGGAGCAGTGTACCCACATGACCCCAACACGGTCATCACCTTGCCTGGCTGCGTTCTGCTCCAGAGCCAACTGCTTGCAGCTGTCAGGACACCCTGCTGACTGCCAGGCTTGCCCTGCACTAACCCCCCACTGGGTTCCACCATTACCAGTGGAACCACAGGTTCTTTGCCACAGTCCTTTGGACACCCAGATGGAATCACTGGGCACCTGCTCTGGGTAGGTGCACCCATGACAACGTTGGCTTTTACCACCAGCCCCCGGGCCCTCTCCACTTCCTTCCACAGCAGTTGGGCTCACCTGATGTAGGGTTTGAATGTTTTTGTACGCAGAGGGTAGGGTCAGAAAAGGCTTAAGCCTTAGTTTTCTCATCTGTGAAATGAACTGGTTAACACACTGACTGCCATGTGAGTTGTATTTAACTCATGCTCGTTTTGAGCTAGGGACCTCGTGAAGCAAAAACCCTGCAGTTGGTTTATGAAAATCTTGTTGATGTTCTTATTACAATTAATATTGACAATTTAATTCGAAAAACATGGATTGCATTGCATGCAACTCATGCACAGAAAACAACAAAAAATAAAAAATTTCTCATTAAATTAGAAAGGATGGTTTTGTTTTCAAAGTTTTCATTCTATTTTCATAACAAAACACTATGGCCCCATGCAAAAAAATTTTTTTTCTAGTGTGGCAGTCAATGTGTTAATTTAGTGGCTTTTCAACTTTTTTTTTAAGCGAAAGACTTAACGTCCCCCCCACCAATAATATCCCAACATGTGAAATAGATAAAGCAGAGCTTCTCACCAGAAAGCAGGAGGCCCTGCAGCCCTGCCTTCCTGCCTCCTCCTCCATCACCTCCCCACCCCCCGAAGGTGCTTAAGGTACCTTTGGAAAATCCTGGGCCTCTGAGGAAGAGTTTGAGACTATTTAAAAAAATCTTTCAAAACTATCATTCAACTCTCTCCTAAACTGTAAGATAAAGAGGCTGGTAACAGACTGGAAATCGGCCTCATGCGGAAGGAAACAGGGTCTAAAGCACCTTGGGGAGAGCCCGAAGCACACAGAGCAGAGAGATACTGGTAGTTCTGACCTCAGCCAGCTGTGTGACCTTGGGGACATCTGAACCTTTCAGGGCCTTAGTTTCCTCACTTGTGAATTGAAGGTACCAAATGAAGTCACCCTTTAGGATTTTTTCTAAGTAAAATACTGGTGTGCTTTTTATGATTCTATGAGCTGTCTTTGCTGGAAATTTCTGGAAAGAAAAGAGACACTCATTTACCCTGGGGAATGGGTGAGGAGACAGCAGAGGTGGGGTCCCGTGGGACCTATTGTGAGCAGTGAGGCAGCCAGCAGGGTGCTGGAGAGGGGGAAAGCCTCGTGAAGCTAAGGCTGAAAGCCACGGAAAGCTGCAGAGTGATGAGAGTCAAGACAACTCGCTGTGTCTGAAGCAGCTGACCAGCCTGCGAGATAGATCCCAGGGACAACCGCAGACTACAGTCCAGCAACACCAGGAGACAGAAGGCTAAAGGGGTGTGGGTGAAAAACAAATGATTGCATTCTTTCTTGGAAAAGTTCTGGTTGAATGAAGGGCAACTTTACAGATGAAAAATGAGAGCACAGCACACATCAAGCTTCAATTCAGAACACCATGAGATTCTACATCCCTGTGAGGATGATTTTATATCTATATACAGGTTGAGCATCCCTAACCCTAAAATTCAAAATCTGAAAGGCTCCAAACTCTGGAACTTTCTGAGAGCTGACATGTTGCTGCAAGTAGGAAATTCCACACCTGATCTCTCATGACAGGTTTGCAGTCAAAACTGTCTCATGAACAAAATTATTGTGTAAAGTTACCTTCAGGCTATGTGCATATGAAACAAACGAATTTTGCGTTAGACTTGGGTCTCATCCTCAAGATATCTTACGTATATGCAAATATTCCAAAATCTGCAAAAATCCAGAATCTGAAACATTTCTGGGTCCAAACATTTCAGATAAGGGATACTCAAGCCATATAAATTTTTAACATTGTGAAGTTTAATAGTTTTCTTTCCAAAGCGTATAAAAGTGAATTAAGAAAAAACCTTTTCTAAAGTGAGAATGTTAATAATGACCATTAAAAGTATAACCAACATCCATGTTCATAAGAGCAACCTTTGCAAACAGTTTTATAGGGGTGCAAACAAGACTATAAGGAGGTGAACATCCAGTACAAATAACAAGAACATTCAATGCTTGGGCTCAACGTCTTACATTTAAATTTCACAGTGCTTTAAGCTTCTCATCAGGAGGGCACCCACATGTTCCCATGTGTATCTGGTGCTCTGACATAAGGAATGTTCCATATCCATGGCCGATCTGGGGGAAAAACACATTACATAATATTTATTAGAAGAGGATCACAGAAAATTCACTCACCTGATGGGATAAAAGTACTTGTGTGCTTTATTTTCCAAATTGTGAAGAATATTTTCTTTAACCAACCCCAGATGATGTCCCCCTTTAGACAATGGCTTTCACTAAAGGTTCCCATTAGCCTACAGGGGTGAGTGAACACGGGGAAGCAGGCAAGCAAAGACCCGGCGCAAAACCTGGTGCTGCCGGTTACTAGCTATTACACTGGCAAGTACCTTCAACGGGAGCCTCAGTTTCCTTATCTGTACCTAGGTTGTGGAGCTGTCGTGGGCATTAAGTGGGATAAATCTGTGTAGCAAGCAGACAAGACATAGCATCTGGCACATGTTAAAGGCCCAACAAAGGGCAGCTACTCTTTTTTTTTTTTTTTTTAAGATGAGGTCTTGCTATGTTGCCCAGGCTAGTCTCCAGTTCCTGAGCTCAAGTGATCCTCCCTCTTCAGCCTCCCAAGTAGCTGGGACTACAGATACAGGCCAACATACATGGCTTATTTCTTTTTTCTTTTAGGAAGCTGAAGAAAGCAATAATAGTTGGTACAGTCAAGGGCCACGGTTCTGCTCTCAGTTGGTCACATATAACCAAGAGGGCCAGTGCCACGTCCATGCAATGTTTTTGTTCTGTGGTTAGAGGTTAACAATGGATGAGACACAAACGTCTCTGTATAACTGACTACAGACCAGTGTTGAAGAGAGCAACGTGCCTGGGTATGGCACAACGGAAAGAACACTGAGGACCTATGTTCAAATCCTATCTCCATCCCTCTGACCACCCTAGGGAAGGCATTTGGGTTCTGGCCACAGGTTCCTCTCCTGTGAAGTGGGAATTACATTACCAACTGCCAGGTATTACCATGAACCATAAATGAGAGAACATCTGTGAAAGTTCCTGATGTGCTGTTGGTACTCAATAAATGTGGACTTTCCTTCCTTTTAATTGATCACCACACATTGCTACTGCTAGAGTCAACCCATCTCAAAATAATAATAATGTGGGTAGGCTGTAAATATATCACAAGGATTAAAAATAAATCGCCATATTATTGTCTTAGTAAGTATTACAGACAGAGGAGCTTTGAAGGGTTGGAGTGCTTATTGTAAACTGCCACTTAGCGGGTGCAAGATGGACTGCCCAAGTAATGGCAGTGTCTCAGAGCTACAAACTCGCCCCTGGGGGAGCCTCTCCCTTTCTTCTGAACAGAGGCAGATGGTAGCTCAGAGGAGGGCGTGGGCAAACAATGGTATCTGTTGTTGCTCTCTCCTCCCAGCCTCACTGTGTTAAATAATTTCAGAGCAATCATGCAGACAGGAACACCCAGCAGGGTATGCAGAAGGGAAAACCAAAGATGGCAACAAAAGATCAGAACAATCTTTGCTTGTCTTTGGCCTTGGGATGGTCTGAAAGCATGAAACCAAACCCTTTTTTGTTAAACAAGCTTGTTAGTGCAAACCTGGGCCTGTGTTACACAGGCTTCCTAAGAGGTGAGGGAAGGGCAGGGCTGATAAACGTGCCCCCCGACTGCTGCTCATTGGTTTTAATGATGTCCTTGCTCTCTTCCACTGGAAATACCACCACTGTGCCTGGGCTTCTCCTTTATTTTCCCATCTTTTCCTGTACATTGTTCTGCTGGGTAACATCAGTTCTGCTGCATTCCTAAGGCTGAGGACACTCCAGTTCTTGCTATATGAGTAGCTATTAGAGATACTCTTCAGCAATGCAGAATTTCTGATGCAAGCATTTACCAATCAGCTGGAAACTTCAAGATCACCACTGTATTTATTGCTCTCCCTCAAAATTCGGCCATAATGACCAAGCAAGGACCTAGTAACCATCCTGTTGGCAAATCCCCTGCAACTGCTTTATAAATGAGCATAATGTCTGCATCCGTGCTGGATGAAAGGCCCACCACCACCTGGAGGGAAGACTGAAAAATGGCCACACGGGGGAAAATAGAAGGTGGTTGTGACTCTGTTTTTTTTTTTTTTTTTCCTCTTTCTCATTATGACTAGAAATCAGCATTAATACTCACTGGCTTAGAGGAAAACCTGTTTTAAACAATCCCCCTAAATCATCCCATGACAGAACAACTTGCCTCGTAATGTATTCATGCACGTATTCAAAATATTAGAGAACTGGGTAGATGCCAGGGACTCGGCTGGGTGTTATGGATAGAGAGGGATAAGCCAGATATGAAAGCCTCACAGAGCTGCTAGCCCAGTGGGGAAAACAGGGAAGCAGGCAAGCCATGGAGGTGGAATTCTGAACTTTACCATGTCTGTGTAGCAGGCCACTAACCTGGCTGATGTGAGAGTCACTGGGGACCCTGCTAGAGTACATTTTCTTAGGACCATGCCCAGGGAGCTTGTTTCAGTAGGTTTGGGCTGGAGTGTGACAATATGCATTTTTATCAGATTCCAAAGGTGATGTTGATACAGAGTTTGGGATCCCAGGCTAAAGGGGATGGGAAGTTATCTTTTTTTCTGACAGACTGCCCGTGGGGCCTTGACCAAGATAACCAGAGTGTGTTAGGTTCCGTACCTGGAAATTGGGGGTTGTACTACAGTACTTTTAAGTTCTTGGGAATGCTTTTTTCTACTGGAATGGAAGGGACCTCAGGACATTTTTAAGGCTATTCTATCTCTTCCATTCTTGCTTTGATAGTCCTTTGAAGATTAGGACTAAAGGGCGGGGTGGACTCCAACCAGGGTTCATGGCGGGGGTAGAGAGTGCAGGGTCCAAGGCCAGGCGCCAGCAGATAAAGCCTACGGTAATCATAGTCAGCCCCCATCTCTATGATGTTTATTTAGGAGAACTCAGGTTGAAAATAAAAAACAAAACAAAACAAGAAAGAAAAAGAACCTGAAGAACAGAGAAAGGGAGAAAAACAAAAGTGTAGGCACAAAGCCAAAAGGGAGAAAAGGGGCTATGGGTATCAAGGTCACAGGCAGGTTTAGGGAATGACCTGCACAAGTCTTAGACTTGTAAAATCATCAGCTCACCAAGGGAAAGGGGAGGGAATTCGCACTAATTCATTGTCTATTATGTGTCAAAACTGAACTAGGCATATTAATAAAAGCAATTATGATAAAGAAGCTGACATTATTGACTGCTAACTTTGAGCTAAACACTGTGCTGTGTACTTCATAGATATTATCTCAGTTAATCTTTTCAACAACCGTATGAGGTGGGTATTCAGAATATTTTCCTCATTTTGCAGATAGAGACACTATAGGCCTAGACAAAGTAATTAAACTGCTGAAGGCTACTTAGTAAGTTGTGGAGTTGGCACATAAACAAGGCCTGGTTTTAAAGCAGGGTTCTCTTTTTTTTTTTTTTTTTAGTGGCAAGTGGGGTGGTGACAGATTCCTTAAAATTGTAATAAAACCTATATAACCTTGCTTGTGAAAAGGGATATGCACAAATATACAACAAATTTAGAGGACTCAACAGAGACGCATATAGGACTTCCATACTTAGGGAAGAAGAATGCCTTCTGTAACTTAGTAGCTACACAACTGATTAAAGAAATACAAAGTCACCTGCAAGAGGCAGGATGGCCAGAGGACAAGCAAGAGATAGGATTAATTTTGTTAGATGTGTCAACACAATCTAAGGAATGAGTCTGTCAGAAGGGGGAGGTTTGGCTCACCATGAAAGCTGAAAAGGGTGAGTGAGGGTACAAAAGTTGCTAGAGCCTACCCAGCATTGTCTAGGGAACTGGGGGACCCACTGGGCAAGGCTGACCCTGTTTAGGAATTGGAGATTTTGGAGTGTTAATGGAGTGATGTCATTAAAACTTTCTAATCAAAAAACAAAAGTTCTCTGTTCGGATTTAGCACTGGCTCAGGAACCAGTAGATTATAATCTGGCTACTCATGTAGGCCCACACCTTCCAGGGGAGAATATGTTGGTTATGGTGGTATGGGCATTTGCCATTTTAAATTATATTATTAAGCATATCCTGATCATACAAACTCATTCTGTGCAAGTATGGTGTGGAGCCACCTCAAAGACAGCTGTTCTTGGGGCTGCTAAAAGTGGCATAGCAGCCTGTGAGGCTGGGTCACACCTGGTGCTGATGGAAGTGTTGTACTTAAGCCAGTCAGCTTCCCTCAGGGGACATCTGGACTTATTCCTATTAACTTTCTATTATGAAAAATACTTGGTCACTGCCCTTAAGATCATAGTCAAGTACAGCAGTTTTCAGAGTGTGGCCAGGAGACCTCCCTTTTGGAGAGGGTGATCTGTGAAGTCAAAATTACTTTTAATACTAAGCAAGCCATTTGTTTTCACTTCCGTTTCCACGCAGGTGTGCGGAAGCTATTAGACATGTGATATCACAACAGAGAGCAGCTATGAGAATGCAGGTGTCTTCTTTTAAGCTACACAATAAAGAGGCATGCAAAAACTTAAATCACTTTCCTTGCTAATTTCTTCTTTTTGGAGATAGTCATAAAAAATATGTTACAATGGGTTTATTATTGTTAAATTTCTTGGTTGTAATGTCTAATACAGATGGTCCCTGACTTTACCATTTTTTCACTTTACAATGGTGTGAAAGCCATATGCATTCAGTAGAAACCATATTTCAGTAATTTAACAAATTACATGAGATGTTCAACACTTTATTATAAAGCAGTCCTTTGTGTTAGATGATTTTGCCCAGGTATAGACTCAAGTAAGTGTTGTGGGCACTTAAGGTAGGCTATGCTAAGCTAGGATGTTTTGTAGGTTAGGTGTATTGAGTGTATTTTTGACTTATGATGGATTTACCACGATATAGTCCCATGGTAAGTTGAGGAGCATCTGTATAGTAACCATGAGAGTGCTAAGGGGTTCCAAGACCAACTGGTTTGAGAACTATGGCCCCAGACAGGGTGACAAAGGGGTCTCGGCAAACCTGATCTTCCGGAGGGTTCCACGAAACAGGCTCCCACTGAAATCAATGGCTTTCTCCTGGGCTGTTTATTTCTACTACTATGGTATTATCCACCCAGTTCTCCTTCAGCCGTGTCTCACCTTTACTTCCATACAGTTCTGGAGGGAGATCATATGGCACAGGAAAGGTGGCCGTCGGCTCCTGGTTGCCGGAGAAGAATTTCTGTTTCACTTTGAAACTGTCTAGGCCCTGCAGACACACAAAAGGAATCTATAATTACACTCCGTTCTCTGAAAAAAAACCTGGAAGAGTCTAAGAAGCAATCATATCTTTATGGTACAACAAAATTCAAGTTATTTCAGAGCTACTTTCAATTTTCATAGGCAAATATATTTTACAACCCCCCCTCCCCCCGATTTTGTTTTCTAAAAACAAGAGAGCTTTAATTTTCAGGAGTTAAATTATAGCAAAGTTTCACAAAGGATATAAAGAAACAAGAGAAACCAATTTGGATATGATAGCCCATTTCTACCAAACACTATGTACAGTCTGCAGGGAGTTTATAAAACTGTATAAAAATACCTCAAAATACTTCCAATATTGCTATAGTAACAGGCTGTCTGCTCTGGAGTAAAAAGAAATAAAAGTTGCTCTCATGTATAATGAAAGTGCTCCAATATAATGTGACAGAAGTATAAAAATGAAAATTCTTCAAGACCTCCAAAATGCAAAGTTTAGTCCAAGAAGTCCTGAACAGAGTATCAATTTTAGATCTTCATCAGGGTGGAAGTTAAGGTGCTATATCTGGGCTGACAACACACTGCCATTTCCTTTTACCATCGGGCCAACCACAGTGTAGATGCTCTGTACCTGGCTGTTGTCGCCTCACTGTGCTGCCACACACCGATCATCTCTGGCCCCCTTCCTGCATTATTCTGGCATCCTGCTTGTTAGTCTGTCATTCCTTCTGTCCACCCATCCAATCTCATGTCCACTCTTCGTATCCTAAACACCCACTCATCAAACAGTGCTAATGACTTAGGAACCCATAAAAACAAGGACTAAGGCTCTTAGTCTCTGTGACCATGTACCTTACTAAGGGGAGGCTAACTTTAGCACCTAGCAAAGTCCTGGTGCATAGGGGTTCAAGAAATATTAAACGATAGAAATGAGATTAAAGTACCTTCCCTGTTTATAGGCTTCTGCATAAGAGCAAATGAAATAAACTGTGTGAACGTGTTTTGTGCATGTTAAGACCTATAGGAAAGTATGGGGTTACAGCACTGATGAAGGTGGTGATCACTAATACAATGAAAGGCAGGAGGTGACAGATGCCTGGGATAAGCTCCAGACCAAAATGGAAAAAATTATCTTCCAGTACAGGATAAGGAAAGGTTTTGGAGAGAATATTTTAGCTGGGCCTTGATAAATTGGTATAATTTTGGTAAACAGATGGTAGGGAAGAACTTTAGGGGAGAGAGCAGCACAGTCAAAGGCAGAGTTGGTACGGCACAGGGCAGACACATCCGGGGATGGCAAGTCCACTAATGCAGTTGTCCCCAACCTTTTTGGCACCAGGGACTGGTTTCATGGAAGACAATTTTTCCACAGACCAGGGTTGGGGGGGGCTGGGGGTGGGGGAGGAGAAGAGCTCAGGTGGTGATGGGAACAGCTGTAAACACAGATGAAGCCTTGCTCACCTCCTGCTGTGCAGCCTGGTTCATAAGTTTCACGGAAGGCAATTTTTCCGTGGGACGTTGTTGTGGGGGATGCGGGGCAGTGCGGAGCTCAGGCAGCGATGCACAGCCCGCTACTCTGAGGGTTGGGGACCATAGCATAATGCAGAGGAGGGATGGGGAAGACACAGAGGGGAGCGGGGCCAGCTCCTCAGCACATGCAGCACTGGTATCTCTCCCTCACACCCTACCTTTGACACATTCTGAATCTGAGGAAACTCTTAATAATCTCTCACTTTTATAGATTGCTTACTTGCTGTGTGACTCCAGCATGTCACTTAACCTTTTTGGGCCTTGGTTTCCTCATCTATTAAGTGAGGATAATTACACCTAATTCATAGGGCTATTGAGAGGCCATTCAAGGTATTTAGAACAATGACTAGCCCATGTGTTAGTATTCCAGAAATAAACCAGTATAACAGTAAATATATTCAGGGTGTTCTCTGTGACCCTGAGGAGGAGGAAACATATTTGGAGATTAAATAGTTGCCCAAGACCACACAGCTATTAAACGTGGCAAGGCTGGAAATTGAACCCTGCTTTTCTGATTCTTGGTCCTAGGTTCCTTCTGCCAAGCAAACAAATGGTTTCACATTCACCACCAGGAGCTATTGACAAAGGAAGAATTCCTTGAAAATTTAAGAGTCAATATTAGTATTAAGGCAGGCCAAGTCAGGATGAGCCACATTCTGGAAACCCCGGCATTTGGATATTTTTAAAAATAAAGAGGCCAGTCTGGGAAGCGATGCCAATTTAATGATTATTAAATACTTTTATGGAGCTTCAGGTAAAAAAATGACCTTCTTCTTTAGCTCCTAGCTTAATCCTGGTATTTTTAAATGCATCATGGCAATGGATCATGGCTCTTTATGGCCTGGACCGAGATCTGATGCACTACATGCCTTATTCCATGGCTCCATTCTGTGGCATCTGACCTCAGATATAGGAAGGTTTGAGCCATCTCTGTCTGACAGGAACCAATATGCTTTTTTATTGAATGCCATTTCTGATCCAAATTCTAGGGTATTATAAAAAAAAAAAGTACCACTTTTCTCTTCAATCTGGATGTCAAATAATTTGAGGCTGTCTTCTAATTATCATCATTTATATATCACAGCGGAATCACTTGGCATTTTACAAAACAGAGGAAGGCACCCTCCCAGGCACAGATACATAAAAGACAGTTAAGAGAATACATTTATAAAGCACCAGGTGAGAGGGTGGACATCTCTCACACACGAGAAACTGCTGGGTTTTCCCTTCGTCAGCTTTGGGAGTGAAAGAACTGTTTATCGTTGTGAGGATTTAGGTTTAGCAGCTCAGCTCAATCACAGAGAAAAAAAGCAGCATGCTCCAACTTCAGTTACAGATGTAATTTATTTTTTTAGTTGCAGCTATCTAAGTGGCAACCTCAAGTGGTAAAATCCTACACAACGCATCAGGTTTTCCTGGGTAAAACAGGGATACGGCTGAACTTGCCAGAAGGAGTACACTTAATCAAAGATGAACTAATTGACAAAGGAGTAAATTTCAGTAAGATGGTGGCATGTTCTTCCTGCAAGGCAGTACACAATCAACTACTGAAGTGTTTCCAGATAGGGACTTAGGAAAAGCTTCATGGAGAAGTATATACCTAACAGGGCTTTAGAGGATGAGTTTTTGATAAACAAAGGGCTGTTTGAGTGTGGTAGAGAACAGTTTAGAAGGGAAAAAAGCCACAACATCACACAAGTGACATCGAGATTTTAATTCACAGCTCATAGAGCATCAGCCTCTGCTTTCAACCTTCTGTGGGACTGTGTAGTTTATATGCTGCTACTAATATCAACCCTTACCGAGCACTTGCTAAGCACCAGGCACTCTTTTCAACACTATAGGTCATGACTCAATTCTCACGTGATTCTGTGAGTTGCTACTACACGATCCACATTGAACAGCAGAGAATAACAGGGCCAAATCTAACACAGCTCGTTAGCAGGGTCCCAAATCTGGTCTGTCTCATTTCAAAGTCCATTTTCTGTCAGTTTGGCTCCTACAGATCTGAGTTCCCTAAATTTTCAAACTGGGTATTCTGGGAGAGTCCCTTTTCTTGGTTCTTGGGATCTCTCCAGTGTGTTCTCCCATATTCTGTCTCTTCCCAAGTAATTTCAGAGTCTGAGGCAAAGGGCAGCAGGCCCAGGATCACACTAGTAAGGGGCAGTGGCTGCCACAGCCTGTGCACAGTATGCTAACTAGTACTTGCGGAGATGAAGCCCAGCGGTGTGAGGGGAGAGGACAGGAAAGGGGGCTGGGAGGCATGCTGTTCCAGCTCACAGCAGACCTTGAGGTCACACAAAGGAATCTGTACATTGTCTTGTGGGCTAAGGGAGCCATTGAAGGTTTAAGGGCAGAAGAACACAGACCCTGACATGTGAGGGAAACACAGCTCCAGAAGCATAGTAGCGGAGATGGGGAAAGAGAGTCAGTTAATCCAAGCGAGGGAGATGACTGTAGGAGCAGGCAGCGAAATTCTTGCCAGGGCAGATGAGATTGGACAGGTAAGAGGAAGGAACAGAATGCTAGGGTTGTGGCTTTGTTAGCTGGATGGGAGAACATCAGAGTTACCAAGAAAGGCCACGTGAAACAGGGTTCCTGGGAAACCCTGGGAGCCCACAACTGATGGGCTGGGCCAAGGTAGGGGGCAGAGGTGGTGCAGGGAGGGAGGACAGGGAGAGGGTTAAGGTGGTGGCTCTTGTAAATTTTTTTACTTCTTCCAACCACAGCTGTAAGAGAGCATATACTTATGGCATATGCCATTTTTGACAACAAAAAGACAAAAAAATAGTTTAACCAGGACAGAGAAAAAAAGAAAGTAGAGACTTGACTTTTTGGAGATCTGATTGAAGCACTTTTGATTCTGACCATGGAAACGAGGAAACCTACTACACAGGAGCAAATGAACCTGGGGCTCAGAGGAGGCTGAGATGTGTCTCATCTTAAGACAAGCACAAGGCCACTTGGGCCACCTTCATCTGGAAGGAAACAGTACTGGATGTTGTTCCAGGCTTCTCAGATGGTTACATGCATTATTCCCAGTGGTAGGTGGTGTTCCAGCCACAATGCATTAGGCAAGCTCAAGCCCAGGGCCTACTCAATATCTGACAAAGTATGTGCTCAATAGACACCAAAAGGAATGAAGTGCAAAGAGAAATACTTGTAATTCCCTGATAGACACACAGATGCTTAGGGTCTGGAACATAGCTACTATTCTTTAAAATCCTCAGATCTTTCCTATACTGAGATTTTCTGAACCTTAATGAGTTAGTCTAATTTAAAAGTTAAATACACTGAAAGTAAAGGAACAACGCAGAAAACATTATAATTGATAAGCTGATACTAGACTTCAAAGAATAAAGTCTTTGATTTAAATCAACAAACTTTTATTAGGCACCTAGTACGAACCAAACATCACTAAGTGCTGGGCATACAAAGTCAAATGTACCTTGACATTAATCTCCAAAGCTCTTTAAAGTATTCTTAATCAAAGGGAAAGCTATTGACAACTTGTTCTAACTGCAAGTTAATTTGATCTCAAAAGGATATATTTCTGGATTCAGTCATTTAATTGGAACAAGTAGTGCCAGGGACTCACGAGCCTCCAGAGGTTTCAAATGGCATCTTTACTATGAATGGGAAATGCTGGCTCTCCATCCACTTTAGTTTTTAGGCCACAGGAGAGTCATGTCACATGGCCACTTGGTTGCTGAGTGAAAGGTCCTAATAATGGCTTCGGGGAAGCAGAGAACTGCAGGGTCTCTTCTAGGTGAGGGTTCTGCAGTGTTCGACACTGTGCCATTCTGGACACTAACCTTGACTTGACTAAACTTGACTAAACTAACCTTGACTTAAACGTGAGGCTGTTTGCAACAATGGCCTCCAGTCAGCATTCTAGAACACAGCGAATGACATGGTCCACTGGTGAAGGACAACAGTGGCAACTCCAGTTGCTGATTAACTCACAAATGTGGGTGTTATGGACACAGAGTTCTGCCCAAGAAGCACAAAGGTGGGCTGATCTCAAGGAACTGAATTCTGGATGATGTCCAGTCAGAAGATGACTACAAAATTTTATATTAAGTCTATTTGGCAAACATGTAACTAAAAACATTAAAAGGCATGTCTTGCTAGTACTGATGAGGGAAACCTAAAAAAAGAAATAACACCAGTCCTCATTTATTGACAAACTGTATTATCAGTAAATATTTTAAGATAATTAATACATTTATTAAATGAATATATAGGGACTGGCATTTTTTAAGTACTACAATAGGTTCCTAAGGGTGTATTTTAATTTCAACAAGACAGCTACAGATGGGCTACTCCATGCTACAAATTGCTTATAACATGATTTATGAACATATTTAAGTACCTACTATACACAACAGCCACTGGACCAAATGCAGACTCCACAGACACTGTTTTGCACATTTCCCTTCACACTGTTTAGTATGGGGCAATGTGTGCTCTAGGAACTTGAAGCAACATCAACTAACATTTACTAAAAGCCTTCCACATGACCCATGGGAAAGCAGCTCAATCTCATGAAGGAGACACACAAATCAACGGTGGTCACGATACAGTGGGAAATATGATGAGCCCCAGGTTCTAGAAAGTTGTAGGGTGCAGAGGGGTGCCTGGAGTGAAGTACAGTAGGTGGAGGTGGGGATGTAAAGGTGCCACTCCCATTGCAGGTTAGGGCTGGCTAGCAGGGAGGACCTGGCCCACAGGGAGAACCGTGAGTTCTGCATGGCTGGAACATAAGGTACCAGGAATGAGAGGTCAAGGGTGAGGCCTGGGTAGTCAGGAGTCAGCTCACAAAGGATGTCATGCCAAGGAGACTGCATTCTACCTTACAAGATTTGAAGCAGGTGGGTAATGTAACCAGATTTGTGGTCTACAAAGACCATTTTGGCAGCAGGCTAGGAACATCATGAGGAAGTGAGGTGGGAGCTATGACAGTTGGAGTTGACATGCACTGCATGCAGTGGTTACAGGGACAGCCAGAGGGGACAGATTATCAAGCAGCATTAAGGAGTCAGAAATGATAAGACTTGGCTGCTACATAAATACAGGGATGAAAGAGTTGTCAAAGATGATTTTTGCACTTGAACTAGGACAGTGGGGTGAATGGTAATAGTAATTAACAATCAGATTTTTAAAATAGTGTGGTCCAAATGATGATTTTGATATTTGCAATGTATCCTCAAGTACCTTTTGAATAATGTAAATTATAATGACAATTTAAGAATTATACTTTATAAAATTCAAATTCTCTGAAAACTGGCCCAAAGAGACCACTAACCCTGCTTAGGAAAACTGGTGGCTTCCTACTATCTGAGTGGGACCAGGGCCAACCCTAATCTCCTTCATGTCAGGATTCCAGCCTCTCATGGCCCATGCCCCACTCCCTGTCCCCATTCTGGGCACGTGGAACTGTTTGTTCTTTCCCAGATATAACATGTACTGTTATCTCTGTCTGGAAGCCTCAACTGTCCTGATAGTGGGTTAAGCCTGTGCTCATTTCTTGAAACCCAGATCAAATGTCACCTCCTTAAGGAAGCCTTTCCCAAGTTCCCCAAGCAGGTAACATGCTCCCTCTCTTCCCAGACCCCTTATATTTTAAAGGTCCCATGTCCCTAGTTCTTGTCACATACTGTAATAACTTGTGTCTGTTCTCTCAAGTTATCCATGAATTTCCCAAGAATGAAGATTCCATCTCATCCTTCATCCTATCCCTAGCAGAAGGCACAGGGTGCTTGAGGAACTGAACTGTGTGCCCAGGAAGCCAATCCCAGGCCGTTGGAATGTTCAGTTACAAGTCTGGGATATACTTTTAGGAGGGAAACACCGAGTTGTTCTGCTGGGCAGCCTCTCTCCTTCACAAGCTAAGCATCGCATTCCTGTGCTCATATAAACCCAGCAAAATAACAAATTTCCTCATGGCATAGATCTTTGGGTTGTCTTCAAAGTCAAAACCATAAATGTTAATTCTGTGAAGGCCAAGCAAGGTCTACTACTTTTCCAGAAGCTTCACATAACAGTAAACAATGTAGATGTTGTGATACAGTTGCTTAAAGACAAAGTCTCCTGTAACACAGAAACCTGACAATGATTCTCTGAATGGACAGCACCAGAGCCACGCCAGTGGCAGCAAGCAACCCAGAAAGGAGGTCACCCTTGAGGCCTCCAGGAGCAGGCCCTCCCAAGTCTCAGCTGTTCAACAGTTCCTCTGATGCGTGACACTCCCCCCAGCATCTATTCAATAAATTCTCTCCTTTTGTAGGCTCAAGTTGGTTTCTATAAAACACAACCAAAAGAACACAAATGCCCCCTTTAGTCCTTGGGGTTCTGCTCACTCAGGCTAGCCACCTCCCTTATATCTTAGCACTCAGCTCACACCTAGGATGTCTCTCGTCTTATTACTCACACACAGGGTCCCTACCTGACTTCTGCATTCACCTTGCCCAATTTGACTATTAGCTCCTGGGGAGGACAAGGTCAAAACATTCCTGCATATTGTCCATGATACCTAATTACAGCACCTTGCCAAAAGTCACTTATGATTCACTGGAGGACACAGACAACCCAACCAAATGGGAAAATGGCTGACGGCAAGACAGGTGCAGTGTGTGGGTCCTCATCAGTGTTGTGCAGGAACATGCTGGAAAGCACTGTTTCAGGCTCTGTAATCCCGAGACATGCCAACAAACTGACCGTTGGAGAATCTGTTACCATCGTAGTATGTTAATTACATATCACCCTAATTAGGGCCCAGCTCTTGAATCTGCTGGTATAGCACAGAAGAGGTGAAATCTGTTTTTTATATTCTTGCCTGCTGATCTTTTTAAATCGTGGAATCTCTATTCTACCTAGAACATGCTGTAGTGGGGCTCCTTTCTTATTCCAAAAGTATAGAAATAAGAGCCCAGTATAAAGTCACTTTGGGGAGTCTAATGATTATTGTCATTTTTTTTTCTATTGGCCTTCTCTAATGTGCAGTCATAGAAAGAATATTTGAAAAATTAGTAGCTTAGAGGTCTAGAGGATCTGGAAGGGCAACATATTTCTTTCTTACTACCATTTTCATGATCAGAGATCAGGTTAGAACAGTCACAAAAGACTAGATTTTTGCAAATGCTGAGAACAAAAGCCAAATGAGAGTGACATGGAATTTATTCCATTACTTATTATTGGGAGATAATTCCAGCCTCAGTTTAAAGCCCCAGTTGCTATAATCACACCAAATTACTGAATGCTGCTATCTCAGTGCTGTGACTTCATTGGTTCCCAGGACCTGTGACAAAGCTGAAAGATCACAGGAGGGATCAGTGAGAAGACTGAAGTCTGGGGGCTGGATCTCCCCTCTGGCTATGGAACCCCATCTACAGGACGGGGTAAGCATCTACCTCCCAGGGCTGTAGAACCTTGTCTACAAGACAGGGCAACCATCTACCTTTCAGGGCTGTGGAAGTTGAAATCTTTAGCTGCAAGCAACACGCAGATCTGCTTTGTTTTTACTCTGTAGGAGAGACACAAAACATGCTGAAATCTTATGATACCACCCTCAAATGAGGCCAGTTACACGGTTTTGTAGTGAAATTCTTAGATGAAAAGAACTGATAAAGACTGGAAGGGGAGGAGAGAGAAAGGGAGAAAGAGCTCTTCACCTGAGCATGGTGTGAGAAGAGAAACAGTGGACAACGTCAGGGGCCTGGGAGGGAAGGTGCTCTCCAGCGTGCCTGAAGACCAAATTCCCATGTGTCATGTGGGTCCAGATTTCAGTCTAGGGACAAGCACACAGCACAGCACCTCTTAGCTAAATTTTCTGGTCCAGTCAAAGTGGTTCATGACAGAGCTGTGTCACATGTGTTTATCATAAATTCAATTATAGAAAGCAGTAAAAAAGCAAAAGGGGAAAAAAGCATTAGCCAGCTTATCATGCAGGCAATTCTGAGCACGTGTCCAGAGTGAGGGTGAGGGTGGGAGGGGAGATCTTGGGGCCTTCTCTGCCTCTCACAGGGGGAATGTCTCTCTGGCCCAAGTGTCATTCTCATGTTTAGAGAAACAGAGTTTGTACAACCTAGTCCCTACAGGCAAGCCAGCCACTTCGTCTAAAGTGTTTGGCTGCAGAAACCTCAAGCTGTTCTAAAGCTGGGAGACAAGCTGTGCTGGACATCCCCAGAGACAGCTTGCAACATGGTGCCCTTCCAGGGGGCTCACTGGGCAAGAAGCACGTGTCCTTTGTGATCCCCTGAACTCCAGCTGATTATGTGAGCTTCTCTGCTTCCAGCTTATGCTCCTGCCAGTTCCTTTTCAGGTGCAATGCCATTCCCACCTCTCTATATGCACCCTAAATCCTAGGCATCCTTCAAATACCCCCACTAAGCTCTCCTGCTTTCTAACTGCATCCTCCAATCAATCAATCACCCCTCCTAAAATGTCTTGTGCTTGGCTGGGCCATTCCTTTGGTGACTTGTTACTAACCAACTTGTGATAAATCTTCACATCATGGTTTGTAGTATTTACCTAAATATTGTTAACTTCACCTGAAGCAGTATTGTCAGTTTCTAATTAAGCACATGCCTTGAGAGCAGGTACCCAGCTGTACCTAGATTAGTGAGTGTTCAATAAGTTCATGAGCACAGACTGCTGATTAAGAGCACAGGCCCTGGGTTAAGAATCCTGACTCTGTTACCTGCTGACCTTGGTCAGGCCATTGCAACTAAAGGAAGAGAACTCAATTCATTTCACAGGGGATCAACTGGGCAGTTGGAAGAGAAACTTACAAATGCTGAAGGGAGGAAAAGGACTCCAAGCTCGTAGGAGCGGATCATAAGCTGGGCACCATTCTTCTCTAATGCTCCCCAGGCA
This sequence comes from Lepilemur ruficaudatus, assembly GCA_963574885.1. Taxonomy (NCBI): domain Eukaryota; kingdom Metazoa; phylum Chordata; class Mammalia; order Primates; family Lepilemuridae; genus Lepilemur; species Lepilemur ruficaudatus. The sequence goes on from CAUYRT010029970.1 coordinate 42,508, forward strand.
GCCTTGGACAGATTTGCGCTGCAGAAACAAGGATGCAGAAAGGGCTGACTCAGTGAGGCATCTCAGTGCGGGTCAAACTTGCACAGCTGCAAGAGCATCGGTCAAAAAAATACATAGCCACAATCATGTTCATTCAGTTTCTAGCAGAGTTAAGGCATTTTTGAAAAGAGAACTTAAATCCTGCTGTACTATAATCCTCGAGATTTATCTAATTGCTAATTTGGATAGCTTTAACCTCATCTGAATATTCCTGGGGGCAGCTATTAAAATAATTATCTTTCTGTAGGGTTTTAAAACCCTTTTCCTTTTCATGACCTTGGTGCAGCCAGGATTTCTGGTTTTATTGTTTATAAAAGTAGCATTTAAGGAAAAAAACTATGTTAATATTATCTTACACAGTAGTATCTTAAGCTTCATATTTCCTTTTTCTCTTTTTTTTTTTTTGGCCAGTTAGTGGCAATTTCTACTTTCAATCTAAAGAAAAGAGTTCTGAGGGCACCAGATTGGTATTTGTATCTGGAAAGAAATGATGCGTTTAGAATGTTTTATATGTTTAAAGAGTCGAACATATAAAAAATTATATGGTGCTAAAAAATTATATGGTGCAGCTGGAGGAAAGAAACTTGGAATTGGCCACACGGGAGGTGACAAGACACACATCAGGATGCTCAGGAGTGGAGATGACTAAGTATTGAGGCGAGGGCTGTACAGACTCTCTTTTACAGCTAATGCAGCAGAGAACTCTCTTCTAGTGATTAACATAAACCCTCCAAAAACTTTTTTTCCAGTTAGGCTCACCCAAATTCTATTTCATTTTTAAAACATATAGTAAGGGTGGAAGGGGGGTATGGAATAAGAAATTATCTACTGAGTAACTAATTGGGGGAGGGTTACACAAAAAGCCCAGACTTCACTATGCAATACATCCATGTAACAAATCTGCACACATACCCCGTAATTCTATAAAAATGATAACAGAATGGTAAAACCTCAGCTATTCAGAACTGTTAAAGCCTGACTTTGTGTATAACGGAGTATTTCAAGATTCATTCATTGATGCATCATGTATTTTCCTGAGCTGTCTGCTGGAATTGCTGTCTGTTGGAATGGGAGAGTCAAACAAAAACATTTACCAGTAAGATGAAAAGACTGATCTCTGTTAAGGGTTCTATGAAAACAGAAGGAAGAATGTGGAAATCAGAGTTAAGGAAAACTCTTGAAGTGATTAAGCTCATTTTAAAAAAAGCATATTTACAGACCCTTCTTAAATGGACCATACTGAGGGTAGGGAACCCTCCCCCCTTTGATGCACAAGGGCCACAATCATGAATGTCACTGTGATGTATCACAGATTTAAAATGCAGAGTAAGTTGGATGTTTACAATAAACTGGTATGACTCTAGGAAAAACGTTTTATTATTTAAAAGTCCAAGGCCACAGCTTGCTTTTAATCTTTCATCTAAAAGCAAAAAAAAAGGTAATCTCCTGGGCAAAGACAGAGGTCTAACGGCAAAACTAAACAGTGAGTGTGAGGTAGAAGTAGTCTTCCTGTGAAAGTTTTTCTCACTTTCTACACTGTCATCTTCTGGGTAACTCTTCACTGTCAGCATCATAATACTACAGCCCAGAGGTACCTCTTGGAAAGCTGTTCTCATTTGTTCCTCACTAGTCATGTTTTCTCACCATTCTAAGATTTGAAAGCTTATTCCAAAGTAAAGTTCAATGGAGACCATGAGGATACCCCTTCAGACGCTCTCCTCTAATCTCTCCATTGTACTTGGCTTCTAACAGAATTCTAAGCATTTGGAACCTTAAAAACTCTATCCTGAATATTGAGAGACTGAGAGTCACTTGCAGGTCGATAAATAAACATTTCTTGAGACATCTTTAAATTTTTCACATTCTGGATAATACTTTGAATCAGTAGCAGCTGGGGCAGCCAGGAGGATGGGATATATATTTCCACACTCTTACCCTGCAGCTGTGTGTGTAGGGTATGGGGTAGTATAGAGAACAGCCTACAGCAAAAGCACCCACACATCTTTCATGAGGCAGTGACACCACAGGGCTCTTTTGCTCCTGAAATTCCAAAAGAGTTCCAGCTTCTGTCCTCCTCCATGCAGGATCCACTGTCCTCTGCCTGTCTTGGCTTCTGCTGAGAGCTCGTTTTCACCACCTTGCTCCCCCCGCCCTCATTCTTCCATCTTTCTTCTGTCTCCTTCTGGACTGGGCTGTTTCTCCCCGCAGTGCTGTGGTTTATTCTCTTGTTGCTGGATACTGAACGAAGCTTTGTCACTAAAGAGGGTTGGAACATTTAATTTACTATGGATTCTTTCAGGTACAGGGCTATTCTGTGAGATGGAGAATTCTAGAGGGTCGGATTCTGGATGTCTCATGTTCTACCATCCTCCAGAAACTCTGCCCAGGCCACGAATAAACTAATGATGATAAAACAGTAGTTTCTGGGGGACAGAGGTGTGTCAGCCACGGTTCAATCACAGAACTACAACTAGGAGATAATACATTTATAGGAATGTGTTATCAATCATGTAATCATGGGAGCTGGTTAAAGTCTTCATAAGCTGTCATCTTTGCCCTGCTACTGAAGCTGAAGTCTCCAGGACAAGTAGAAGACAGGAGGATGGACATGAAGTGGAGAGTAACTAGCTAGGACCACAAACATGAGCCAAAGCCCATGAGGACAGAAACCTATGATGGTTTTTGTTGCCTCTGGCATTGAGGGTATGGGTATCTTGCAGAAGCCAGGGCTTTCATCACAGAGCTAAACATATATACCTGGTGAGGCCAGGAATTAGACAAGCCAGAGGAGGACCCAGTGGAGGACACAAGATCCAACTGCTTCCTAATGCCATCAAGGTGAGCCAGCACATAGTGACATGTATGTTGAGTTATAAAATGGCTGCTGCTTCACACTGGCCCTCCAAATATCTCATAAGAATCTCCCCTTAGTGTCCACCCTAATCAGAAACATATAAGAAAAGGAATTCTGGAAAATGTGGTTCAGCCTAGCCAAGATGACCCATTACCAAGTATTACGAACTGAATGTTCATGTTTCCCCAGAATTCATACATTGAAATCCTAGCCCCTCAATGTGACTGTATTAGGAGCCAGGGCCTTTGGGGGGTGCTAAGTCGTGAGGATGAAGCCCTCATGGATGGGACTGGTGCCCTTATAAAGGAGACCCCAGAGAGCTGCCTTACCCTCTTTCTACCATGTGAGGATACAACCAGAAGTCAGCAGTCTGCAACCGGAAGAGGGCCCTCACCAGAAGCCAACCATGCTGGTGGTATTGAAATTCTAGTCTCTAGAATTGTAACAAACAAGTTTCTGTTGCTTATAAGCTGCTTTGTATAGCAACCTGAACTGAATAAGGCACTAAGCTGACTAATCACCAGTTATTTAATTAGGCAGTGTATTAGGACCCTTGCCTACAAGGAGCAAAAGTGGTGGTAGAGGACTCTGCCACAGCTTAGAGGGCATGGCTGCTAATTACAGGTTTGATCTCAGTCCACACTATGAAAATTTCATTCCAAAGTTTAAGTTTTTGACAACAAACTTGATGACATATAACAACAAACCCCTAAAGGAAATCTCAAGAGAGCACAGGAATGACATGGTAGGTACACAGAGAAGAAAGGCAGACAAATGTTGAGAAAAGAGCCCTGGACCCTGAATCAGGAGTAGAGGTTTTTGTCTCATTTCCTCTACTGTGACTCCTTAAGCCACTCTTCTCCCTGGGCTTTAGGTTCCTCTCTCTAGAATGAGGACAGTCAGCTTATGAAATCAAAATTCCATTTCCAAGCAAGAGTCCAAAATGACCAGACTAGACTCCCATGTTCACATTAACGAGAGAGCTCCCCTCTGGTATGTACTCTGATCCTAAGATAAAATCCCCGATTTTCACTGGGAGTCTACCACTGAGATTACTTGTATGGATGTTCATGATAACATACTGGGGAAACAACAGCTGTACGAGAAAGGATGGGGGAGCTATGAAGATGACCTCTGGGCCAAACTCTGCTCCATGCATCCATCCTTCTTTCTTTTGTTGGAGACAGGGTCTTTCTCTGTCATCTGAGTTAGAGTGCAGCAGTGTCATCATAGCTCACTGCAACTTCAAACTCCTGGCCTCAAGTGATCCTCCTGCCTCAGCCACCCGAGAAGCTGGGACTACAGGTGCGTGCCACCACGCTTGGCTAATTTTTCTATTTTTTGTAGAGACGGGGTCTCGCGCTATTGCCCAAGCTGGTCTCTAATTCCTGGGCTTGAGTGATCCTTCCACCTCGGCCTTCCAAAGTGCTAGGATTACAGGCGTTAGCCACCCTGCCTGACCTTCCATGTATCTTTCGAAGTCTAAACTTCGGTAACCATTGCAGCTGTCATTGTCACTGCTGGCTTGAGCACCCATTAGAACAGCTAATTATATTCACTTTTATGTTTCTGTTAGAAGATGCACAAGTTCCTAAGGATGACTGCTGTTATGGGAACAAGTGTCCACTGATAAAATATTTCATCGTTAATTACTTAGTCTAGGCAGCAGCTACACAAGGTGTACAGAGACAACTTACAGGTTGAGGTTTTGGCTACCATACTTCTAGAAGATCAGGGTTGGGGGGACAGATACATTCACAGACAGATGCAATGAAACAGAAGGTTAACAGTGGATATAGGAGAAGATGTAGACTGAGCAGTTGTGTGGTGAGGGGGAAAACAATGACTCCAGGCAACACTGCTGTTGCCCTTCTCCTAAAACTCCACGGTTGTGTGTCTGCCACAAACACACAGACACTATATAAGTTACCTTTCATTTTGCATTCACTGTAAGTTTTTTTTATTACCCTTAGGCTCCTGTTTTATGGACTAAAAATAAGTTTCACAAGTAACACAGGTATCTTTGACCTAATGTTACTCAATTTTTCAGTAGCATGTGACTACTACACTTTGACCTAATGTTACTCAATTTTTCAGTAGCATGTGACTTCCTCTACAAGAAACTATTCCCACCCCACTGGCTTAATTAAAATATAGTATTTTTCCTTGTTTTCTGCTACATTTTGGCTGGTTTGCTTCTTTCACCCTCTCTGGTTATGCCTTTTCTTCTATCTGATATCTCAATATTGAAAAGCCAGGAATCTACCCTCTACCATGTCAAGATATTAACATAGACATTGGTTCCAGGCTCTTAATGAGACTGGCAGAAACAAAATCTATCTGGAGGTACAGAGATCCATTCAAGTTACAGAGAATCCGTACAGTTAAAGCCTCAATGAACAGACACTCATAAGCCCAAATTTCAAAACATAGGAAAAAATAATCCAAATCTAACATAAGCAAAAGATAACGGAAAATAGGATTAGAACTATTAATCCTATTTAATAGGGGAGGGGGGCAAGGGCAATGTACGTAACCTTAACATTTGTACCCCCATAATATGCTGCAATAAAAAAAAAAGAAGAAAAAAAGAGCAGAGATTTTGGAGCGCTGCCACTTAAAAAAAAAAAAAAAATAGCAGCTAATACACAGCACTTATTACCTGTCAGGCAGTGTTTTAATTCCTTTACATATTCTCACTGTATTAATCCTCATTCTAAACTATTAGATATCTATACTATTATTAATATATAACAGATGAGAAAACTCAAGTAATTTGTCCAAGGTTTTACAGGTTTTTTACAGGTAATAAGTGGCAGACCAAGAATTTGAACTCAAGCTGCCTGACTCTGGTCTAAGCTCTAAACTCTTAAGCATATGGTATCTTAGAAGGTCCAAAAGTGAAAAATAGTCACTGAAATTAAAAAGTCTACTAATGAATAAAATAACACATTAAGTACAGCTGAAAACAAAATTAATACACTAGAAGAGAGATCTGAAGAAATTAGGTAGAATGCAACTCAGAGGTGAAGAGGTGGAAAGTAAGACACTGAAGATAGAATGAGGACCTAACAAGCATCTAATAAGAGTTAAAGGGAAGTAAAAAAGGGTGAGAGTCAATATGCTAAGAGATAAATAGCCAATAATTTTACTGAATGGCTGAATAATCAGATCTTCATATTGAAGAAATACAATATATCCTGTTAAGACTAAATAAAAATAAATCCATACCTATTTATCCATTCTAGTTAAACTGAAGAAAACCAAAGATAAGGAGAATCTTAAAAGCAGCCAGAGAGAAAAGATAGATTTTCCACAAAGAAACAATAATTATAGATGGCAACTTCCCAACAGCAACAAATAAGTTCAAAAGCCAATGGAAAAAATTCTTTAAAGAACTGGGAGAAAATAACTGCCCAATTAGAATTTTAAATCCAGTTAAATTATCACTCAAAAGAGGGCAAAAACAAAGGCAGTTTTAGAAAAACAAATCAGAGAGTTTATTGCCAGAAAGAGAGCTTCAATAAAATAACTCTACAGGATACAGTTCAGAAATGGTCAAAACCCAGAACACTGACAATACCAGCTGTTGGCGACACCATGGAGCAACAGAAACTTACTCGTTGCTGGTGAGAATGCAAAATGACAGTCACTTTGGAAGACAGTTTGGCTGTTCCCTACGACTCATACTTTTACCATATGATCCGTGCTTCTTGGTATTTGCCCAAAAGAGGTGAAAACTTATGTCCATACAAAAACTTGAACACAAATGTTTCTACCAGCTTTATTCATGATTGCCCAAATGAGGAAGCAACTACGATATCGTTCAGCAGGTGACTGGATAAACTGTGGTACATCTAGACAATGGAATAGTATTCAGTGCTAAAAAGAAGTTAGCTATCAATCCATGAAAAGACATGGAAGAACCTTAAATACATATTGCTAGGCAAAAGGAAACAATCTGAAAATTACTACAAACTGTAATTCCAACTATATGACATTCTGGAAAAGGCAGAACTCTGAAGAACAGTAAAAAGATCAGAGGTTGCCAGGGCCTCGGGTGCAAGGTGGGAGAGGGAGGGAAGGATGCATAGGTGGTGAACATAGATTTTTAGGGCAGTGAAACTATTCTGTAATGGTGGATACATCATTACACATTTGTTAAAGTCCACAGAATATACAACACAAAGAGTGAATCCTAATGTATGTAATGTAATGTAATCCTAACATAAACTATGGATTCTAGTTAATAAGGTATCAATATTGGCTCATAAAGTGTACCACACTAATGCAAGATATTAACAACAGGGAAAGGTGGGGAGTGAGTGGGTATATGGGAATTCTCCATATTTCCCACTCAATTTTTCTGTAAACCTCACCTGGTCAAAAAAATAGTTTATTTTTTAAAAAGTAATAAACTATTAATACAAAGAAAAAAGGCAAAGGACTAAATTATTTATAATTTTAATGTAACCTCATGTATTTAAAAATACATGATGTATTTAAAAATACCATCACTTTATTTTCTTAAAACAAGACAAGTTATTATTGTCTTCCATTGACTATATGGAAGAATAGCCAGGAAAATCCAAGAGGATTTCCTTTACAAAATGTAGATATATGTCCCCCAGTTTAATATAGATGAGCTACTGATACAGAAATGTCCCCCAATTTTTTTTTTTTTTTTTTTTTGAGGCAGAGTCTCACTTTGTTGCCTGGGCTAGAGTGCCGTGGCGTCAGCCTAGCTCTCAGCAACCTCAAACTCCTGGGATCAAGCAATCCTTTTGTCTCAGCCTCCCAAGTAGCTGGGACTACAGGCATGCGCCACCATGCCCGGCTCATTTTTTCTATATATTTATAGTTGTCCAAGTAATTTCTTTCTATTTTTAGTAGAGACGGAGTCTTGCTCTTGCTCAGGCTGTTCTTGAACTCCTGAGCTCAAACGATCTGCCCGCCTCGGCCTCCCAGAGTGCTAGGATTACAGGCGTGAGCCACCGTGCCCGGCCCATGTCCCCCAATTTTTAATACAGATGAGTGACAAAGTGCCAGGAATGTAGTAGCGTGGTTAAAATTAAACCAATTATGCACATGTTGAATCATCTGGGAGATTAAGTACCAAAGAGGATGCAACATGTCAGCTGTGTTTCAAGGGTCGGTATCATCTTTTATAGATAATGTATTGACAAAGAAATGCCAGCCAAAAAAGAAAAATGAAAATGATTATGATGCATGTTTTCAAACAGATAAGCAAGAGCAGGGTACTACACAAGATTAGAATCTCGGGTATGGGCTTTTGCAAGTATAAATTCTGAAAAATCACCAAATAGATGCAGACAAATTTATCTGCAAGGTCACTTTGTTCCTCAGGCATAGGTGTATGATGATTCTCCAAGCAAAGTCTTTCATATCCACAATGAGCTATGAATGGAGGCTTTGTGCTCCATGGCTTAGCCCAGCCTTGTTGTTGACATAGCCTGTAAAAGGATCTATCTATCCTTGCTCTCACAAATGGAATTATAAAAACGTTAGAAGCCATCACATCAGCATTAAGAATCCAAATTGACAAAAATTACTGTCAAGCAGGATCAAAAACTGCTTTCCAAATTTCAGGTCAAAATTGGTATTCAGAACACTATATCAAAGAATTCCAGTAGGTATTTAATAGTAACCAATGTGATAACCAAACACTGCTTACTATTTTCCACTGAAATGTTCCATTATTTTTGTCTACCTCCTGTAGTGGAAAGGCAATAAACACAAGGATTTGAAAAGAGCAACAGACTTTTTAAGATTTGAGTTTTGCTTTTGGCTGTTACTTTGTGGTTACATACTTTGGTCACCAATTTCTTCACCGGTAATACAGATTTTATACCATCTGCTCATTGCACTGGGTGATAAAGAGGAATAAATTAAATAATATGGGTGAAAGTGCTTCATAATTGTAAAGCACAACACAAAGGTAAGGCTTGGAAAGTATTAACACTTTTAACAGAACTATGGAATGTTAGAATGGGCCGTGGAGATGATCTATTATAATGATCTTAAATTTAAAAAAAATCTACATTAGAGGTGATTCAAGGCCATATGACCATCCTTGCCTTCTTGCAGAAACTAATGGAGAAGCTTTGTTCTAAGGAAATATTTAAAGCAAACAAGCCAGACATGACAGCTCATGCCTGTAATCCCAGAACTTTGGGAGGCTGAGGTGGGAGGATCACTTGAGGCCAGGAGTTCTGGACTAGCCTGGGCAACATAGCAAGACTCCAGCTCTACAAAAAACAAACAAAAAGAAACAAAAGGCTAGTGTTTAAAGGTGAACTAGGAATTACCTGTACTCTTCTTCCCCTGCCCACTGTTGTGGTAGCCCTGAAAGGGGTTTCCAGAATACAGAGCTCCAAGGAACAGTGTGAAAACCACTGATTTAGCCCAATCCCTGGTTTTACAGATGAGAAAACAGGCCTAGAGAGCTGAAGCAAATGTCTATAAAAATGTGGTTGCAGAAAGTAGATTGTTCACGTGGCCAGGTAAGACTGAACGGTCCGACATATGGTCAGCATTTGGTCAAGGTTCCTCAGAGACCTTGAAAAGCTTTCTGAAGAAGATTCTGCCTCTGATCCCTCCACAAAATCTGTGATGGCTGGTGCCTGGCCTGTGTTTTCCTGGGTCCCACGTGGCTCAGCCTACCAGGAACCATTCTTGTCTTTCTGGAGCCTCACAGCGAACAGCACCAAGTACTGGTGCTGCAGAGCAGTTGGAAGGTTTCTGCTAAGACCTTCTAAGACAGCTTGAGGAGTAGCCTCCTTGGGGCTGGTGACCAGCTCTACAAAGCATCTGTAAATCTCCTAGAGAGCTGTGCTCACAACCTTACAGGCAACCCGCTTCATCCCTTCCTTCAGCCTGTCACTGAGTCCTGCTGACTCTCCTGCAATAATGTCTCTGAGCGAATGTCCCCCTGCTTTTTCATTCCACTGCTACCTTATGGTCCCATGTCTGGAATTTTGCATCAGTCTCTCAGTAGACCTTCCTGCCTCCATGTTTTATTCCCTCTAATCCATCCCAAAACTATTTCCAGAAAGAGTATATGACTTGGAGGAAACAAAAAAATCTGGATTAAAGTTCCTGTTCAATTGTTAATATTTACTTGATGAGCAGCCTGAACTCTGTGCCTGTTCCTATATTTATAAAACAGGTATTATAATAGTACCTGTCTGTGCCCTTCAGATCTCAGAAAGCATGTGACAGCCTTATGAAAAAAATATTTCAATTATAAAGCCATGAATAGACATTATTAGTAATATTAATAAACACTGATGATCTCACTCCCTTGTTCAAAACATTCAGTGATCCCTAATAAAAAGTTCATCACTCAAGTGTCACCAAACCTGGTGCCATCTACTTCTCTCCCATCTCACTATACAACATTCTGTGCCAGCCTAGGTAATCTCTCTAGTTACCCCAACCCACCTCATCTCAGAAACTTCAAGTTCAAGATTTCTTCTCAGCCTATCAAATACTTGCTCTATCAAGCACAAAAGGTACCATTTCCTGAAGCTTCATCCAGTTATTCTACACAGAAGTAATCTCTCTTACCTGAAACATCCCAGCCCCATGCTTACGAGCAGGTACTACCCTGGATGCCCTTAGCTGCTATGGTATAAATTCCCCTGAACAAACACAATAAAATCTAACTACATATCGATCAAGCTGTCCATAGATCAGCAGATCCAGTTATCAATATCCCAAGCTTAGGGACATTGGTAGGCCCATAGGCCCAGCATGGTATCCAGTATAGGTATAGGATGTGTATTCACAAATGGCAGAACAGATGAGTAAGAAACTCAACAATGATATGAGACTTAAAAACAAAGTGGGACAATAGAAGAGCCAGACGATTCAGGCTCCAGGTGGCTGGCATTTACTGCTACATGATGTGGCTGAGTTTAGTGTGAACAGACTGGAGGTACTCAAGACATTTTTGTCAGCTGCCCAGATGTTGGCTAGTAAATGAGAATTGGATGACCATGATGAAGTGTTTTAGGAAAGCACTGAAACTTTAGATACTATATCCCATAAAGCCTGGCATGGACTAGACATGCAAACACTTGCTGAATGCCTCACGGAGGCAAGGCACACAAAAGCTGGGAAAAAACAGCATCAGGTACTCACTGCCAGCCACACAGTCCTCTTGCTCAGCAAGGGACACAATGACAGTAATGGCAGAAACTAAACTCTTTCCAGGTGGGCAATGTGGTGGGGTAAAGCAGAGGACAGGAAGCCAGGGCATTCTGGGCGGAGGGCCTGGAGAGCAGGCATAGGAAAGGCCTGGCAAGCAGCAGCAGATGGTGTCAATCGGGAGGAAGGAAGACTGGGCAAGTTGCTGCCTTAGGAAATGGGGGCTGCAATAAGTTTCTGAGGTGTGTGTTTCCCTCCAGAACCTCAGCAGTGCCAATCCCAAAGTAGAGGGATGACAGGGCTACATCGACTAGAATTCAAGTCCCTTGAGGGCAGGGATTGCATCTGTCTTGTTCATCACCCATAATTAAAGCCTAGAGCAGTGCCTGGTACATAGGCAAGAATATTCACGCTAGAACACCTGGATTTAAATCTTAGCTCTCCCAGCTTACCAACTAGTTCACTTGGGGACACATTATTTAAGCTCTCTATGCTTTAGTTTTCACATCTTTAAAATAGGGATAATAATAGTACCTATTAATAGCTCCTAACTGGGAAGATTAAATGAGTTAGTATAAAAAAATCACTTAGCCAGCATCTAGTAAGCACCATGTAAGTATTTCCTATTATTTACGAGAGGTTCTCTCTGGAGGCCAGTTCCTGGTAGGGGACTCCCAATGGCACCTCCTCATCTCAAGCCAGAGCTGTACCTCGTGCCGAGCAATGCCAGTGCACAAAGGGTCTAGAGGCCCTACATCAGGAGTCTGTCTCAGCTTCTTCCCATCAGGGATGATATTTCACGAGACTTACTCACATGGGTATAGAAAAAGGCATGCTCTGTCTTTTGTCTGTTTGTAACAGAGTGCAAGAAGCTAAGTGTTATGACCTTGAATCATCTCTAAGGTTTCAAGAAAACCATTTGCAGACCATTTGTACTGATAACCATCATTCCTAACAAAATACATGCGGCATACCAACTAATCCCAATACCTCGGAGCCACAGTGCCAGGCAACCAAGTCTACCCAGTGACATCTACACGTATTTTTTTTTGTGTGTGATCCAATTTGATTTTCACCAAAAAACTCAAAGGAGAGGAAAAAAAGATGATTTGTTTCAGAATCAAAGGAACAGACATTAGAGAAATAGTATTGCATAGTGATACTGAAAAGCAGAGGAGGGGATGACGTCTTTTGTTTCCTCAAAAAGTCACAGTAATTTTGTAGTCAAGCACTTGTCTCATTTTCTCCCAAAGTGGCAGCACCAACATTCCTGCTCATCTCTGACTATTCTGCAATGCCTGTCGGTTGCTAGGCGACTATAACAGTATAAGGTCTCCACCTTGCTTTCTGACTACCCACAATATACAACTTTCATAACTGTTCTCACTGGGTTTGCCAAAAACATTTATGCCCTATCCTCTCAGCCAAGGCTTTTCTTAAAGCTCATCTTCTTGCCTCCTTGGTCCTGTGGTGAAATTTAAACACTGTATTTGTCTTCAGGTCCCAATAATTTCCATAACAGGCTGCCCATCACACATGGGATGATTTCATGGTATAATCAGAACAGATGGGAGGAAAATCTTATTAGAATAAATACCTTTCCATAAAAGCAAACAATCAGACAAAATAGGAAATATTTGGCCAATATAACATTCTAAAAAGTTCAAGCTAAACTGTTAGTTTTAAGTTACTTTGAGAATATGCATTTGGTTGAACATATTTACCTTGATGAAACAGAATAATTTTGACCAATTTTTAAATTAACCACATAATCAGCTTAGAAAGGGCTATATGTCTATGGTCACATATTTTATATCTATGTGTTACACATGTAAAACAGATGAAAGCTGTTGAAGGCTTCATAAGGTGCTTTCTTAAATCCCAGGGGGTGCCTAATGAATATGAACCATGAAAACTCATGCAGGGTAAGATGGCTGACCGAATACACCAGCTGCCTGAGCATCTCAGTAAGAAGTTTTAGATAAAAAATAGACAGACAGAAAAACATAGATTGGATGTGGGTCTGAAGGAAGGGTGCCAGAGCCCTCAAGAGACTCCACTGGAAGAAATTGTGAAACAAAACAAGAAGGAGCAAGGTGTCAGCAGAGATCAACCCCTAAGAGGCTTGGAGTCCAGTGAAAATGGTAGGTGGAGTGGTTTGTTTCTCCCTCCCTCACATCTCTGACAGTCAGTGGGTTCCTGAGAGACTTTCTGCCCATATGAGCCTAGAGGCTCATGCTGGGCAAGAGGTAGCACTCTGGCTTGAGATGAGGAGGTGACATTGGGAGTCCCTTACCAGGGACTGGCCTCCAGAGAGAACCTCTCATAAATAGTAGCAAATACTTATGTTATTTCATAACACAGAAAAGGACAGAATTCTCCCCAACTCATTCTACGAAGCCAGTATCACCTTGATATCAAAGCCAGGAAAGGACACAACAAAAAGAAATATATCCCTTATGAATATCCCAACCAATATCCCTTATGAATATAGGTGCAAAAATTCTCAACAAAATCCTAGCAAACCAAATTCATCTGCATATGAAAAGAAAAAAAAAATCCATGATCAAGTGGGCTTCATCCCAGAGATACAAGGATGGTTCAACATACAAAAATCTACAAATGTGATTTACTGCATAAATAGAAGCAAAAACAAAGACCATATGATCCTCTTGATAGACACAGAAAAAGCATTTGACAAAATTCAGCACCCTTGTATGATAAGAACTCTTAACAAAATTGATATAGACAGAACATACTTCAATATTGTAAAAGCCATATATGACAAACCCACAGCCAACATCATACTCAATGGGGAAAAACTGAAAGCATTCCTACTTAGAACTGACCCAGACAAGGTTGCCCACTGTCACCACTTGTGTTCAACATAGTGCTGGAAGTCCTAGGCAGAGCAGTCAGGATAAGGAAATCAAGGGTATCCAAATGGGGAAAGAAGTTTAACTATAACTCTTTGCTGACAATATGATCTTATATCTGGAAAACCCCAAAGATTCAGCCAAGAGACTCCTAGAATTGATATATAAATTCAGTAAAGTCTCAGGTTACAAAATCAATGTACACAAATCAGTAACATTCCTATACACCAACAGTAGTCAAGCTGGAAATCAAATCAAAATACCTAAGAATATATTTAACCAAGGAGGGGAAAGACTTCAACAGGGAGAACAATGAAACACTGAGGAAGGAAATCACAGAGAATGTAAGCAAATGGAAAAACACATGCTCATGGATCAGCAAAATCAACAATGTTAAAATGTCTATACTACCCAAAGTGACTTACAGGTTCAATGCAATCCCCATTAAAATACCAACATCATTTTTTGCAGATCTAGAAAAAATAATTCTATGCTTCATGTAGAACCAGAAAAGACCCCAAATAGCCAAAGCAACCTTAAGCAAAAAGAACAAATTGGGAAGCATCACTTTACCAGACTTCCAGCGATACTACAAGACTACAGTACCCACAAGAGCATGGTACTGGCACAGAGACCTAGACCAATGGATCAGAACAGAGAATCCAGATATAAAACCATCCTCATGTTGCCATCTGATCTTTGACAAAATAGACAAAAACACACAATGGAGACAAGAATCCCTATTCAATAAATGGTGCTGGGAAAATTGGATAGGCACATGCAGAAGACTGAAACAGGATCTGCACCTCTTGCTCACAAAAATTAATTCACGAGGGATAACAGACTTAAACCCAAGTCATGGAACTATAAGAATTCTAGAAGAGGAGGTCAGGAAAACTCTTCTAGATATTGGCCTAGACAAAGAATTTATGAAGAAGACCCCAAAGGCAATCACGGCAACAACAAAAATAAATAAATGGGACCTAATTAAATTAAAAAGCTTCCACATAGTTAAGGAAACAATAGAGTGAATAGACAACCTACAGAATGGGAGAAAATATTTGCATGTTATACATCCAATAAAGGGCTAATAACCAGCATCTACAAAGAACTGAAGCAAATCAGCAAGGAAACATCAAACAACCCCACTAAAAAGTGGGCAAAAGATAGGAACAGAAGCTTTCCAAAAGAAGACAGACTAATGGCTAATAAACTTATGAAAAAATGCTCAATGTCTCTAATCACCAGGGAAGTGCAAATCAAAACCACAATGAGACATCAGTTAGGGTGATATACCTTACTCCAGTCAGAATGGCTTTTATCAAAAAGTCCCAAAGGTACAGTTGCTTTGAAAGGAATACATTGTTGATGGGACTGCAAACTAGTTCAACCTCTATGGAAAGTAGTATGGAGATACCTCAAAGAAATAAAAGTAGACCTACCATTTGATCCATAAATCCCACTACTGTGTATTTACTCAAAGGAAAAAAAGGCATTTTATTTAAAAAGACACTTGCACTCGAATATTTATAGCAGCACTATTCACAATCACAAAGATGTGGAAACAACCCAAGTGCCCACCAATGAATGAGTGGATTAATAAAACGGAGTATATGTATACCACAGAGTATTAGCCATAAAAAAAAAAATGGTGAATACCTTTTTTAACAACCTGGCTGGAACCGGCGACCATCATCCTAAGTGAAGTATCGCAAGAATGGAAAAACCATCACATGTACCATTAAAAGTAGTAAAATTCAATGGAAATAAAGCAGATGAGAGAGGGAGAGGGGATGGGTAAATTCACACCTAATGGGTACAATGCATACTATCTGGGTGAAGGACACACTTAATAACTTTAATTCAAACTGTACAAAAGTAATTCATGTAACCAAAATATTTGTACCCTCATAATATTCTGAAATTTTAAAAACTCCAAAGAACAAAAGTAATAACACTTAGGCCAATTTTATCACTTAACTAGGAGGTAGCCATTAATTACAATAAGCTTTAGGTGTTCATAATCGCATGAT
The DNA here is from genome assembly GCA_963574885.1 of Lepilemur ruficaudatus. Classification (NCBI taxonomy): domain Eukaryota; kingdom Metazoa; phylum Chordata; class Mammalia; order Primates; family Lepilemuridae; genus Lepilemur; species Lepilemur ruficaudatus. The sequence continues at coordinate 58,482 of CAUYRT010029970.1, forward strand.
GGCCAAAGAGAATGCCAACAGTAGAGTAAGTAGGTCAGAGTTTTTAAAGCCTTTAATTCTTCCAACTCAATAGGAAGAGAATTATTGGTATAAAAATGGGCTGATTTAGGTGTATTACCAACAGGTGACTGGCAATCCATTACCAGATTAAAATGGCTACTTAAAGCCCAGTAGGCCCTTGATGTTGCAATTATATCACATCAAAGACTTAGGTTTTATAGCCTATTGCCATTACTAACCACATTTTTGTATACCTGGTAATTCTTTCTCTACCTTTCTCTGGATTTCACCTACCTCTTTGAATAGATTCTAGTTTTTATGAAAGAGCTACCACCTTTTTGGAAAAAAAAAAAAATCTATTGAAGATAAAAGCATGGCCACTTCAGTGTTCAATAACTATGTATTGTAACTACTGAATAAGTATAAAAAATGGTGATTTAGTATCTCAAATTACTGTATTAATGACTAATTTGTCTTATTTCTAAATTTAATTTGATGAGAATACTTTCCTTAATACAAAGGGCACAAAATATTAGTGAGTCATCTCAACCCACCCAGGACTGTGTTTATTCTAATAAAGCTGAACAAATTTCTAGTAACACACACACAAAAAAAGTCAGTTAATATTAAATACATTATACAGTTTAATAGGAAATTTGCACATATATTTTCCATCATCATCCTCAGAGTATTCCATAAATGAGATAAAAGCCAAGATTGTAAGTGAGTTTTCTAAAATTTAAGTGGCAACGCTAAGAAGTGGTAATACCAAATTAGGACTTGGATCTTTGGACTCTATCTCAGGTTATTTCCTCCATAATATGCTGGCTGACAGGTAATACCACCATCTGAGGACCCTGGGTTGAAAGTGATGGAATTAAAGCTATCAAATCCAAGAAACTAGTGGTAGTAGCTCCCCTGAGGAGCAGGGTGGCTAGGGAATGGGAAGACAAGCTTTCTTTATATATCAAGTACATATTACCTGTTTGAAAAGAATTTTTATAAGGGTTCTGATTCAAATACTTATTAGTCACTAACCATGGGCCATGCAAGTGTCAGATGCTAAGGATATAAATATGAGTAAAGTCAGGCACCTGCTCACAAGCAGCTCATGATATAAAGAAGCAAAGGGACCCATAAAAAATGAGGAAGATGTAAAAATGGATCAAGCAAAAAGGTGCCATAAAAACACAAAGGAAAAAATAATTATGTATGCTGAGCTAGAAAGAGTTTCACTTAAAGGGGAGCATTTGAGATAGACCTTGAAGGAGAAGTATAATTGATCTAGACAGTACAAAAATAAATAAATAACTTAAGATCTGAGCAGCAGTCTGAAAATGAACTGCAGTTAGATTAAAGGGATATCATTCATTCAATGTTTTGTTTCCTGAGCCACTATAGGCCACGCACTGAACTAGGTACTATATTAGCCAGTCTGACAGAAAACACAAACATGAAATGGATAATTAGCAAAAGCATGGTGAGTAGGAAAAGTATGGTAATTATAAACTGATTTTCTCAGAGTACAACAAAAACTTCAAATGCAGATAGTCCAATAAAACAGAAACTCCGAATGCAGATAGTCCAATAAAACAGAAACTTCATTAAAAATGGTTTTAGCACAGATTTTACAATTCGCAGTGATGTAGTAACTATAGCAACTATATAGTAAAACATGACCTAGGATCTATGAAAAATGGTTTCATAAGAACCTCAATCACAACACATAATGAAAGAGAGCAAATGAAGAAAACTGATTTGTATTAAAGTTGAAGGTGAAAAATATATTAAATATTAAAAATATATTTTTAAAGATTCTAATCCCTGACCTTCAGTAGCCAATTTTCACATTTGTGAAATCTGAATTGCATAAAACAAAGTCCCTATAATAAGGAAGCCAATGTCCTCTATCATGGGTAGAGAAATATCAGTTATTAAGTACACACTACAGGGAACCACATGAAGTACACTTCTAAGGTGACTTTTTTTTTTTTAAGAAATCACATCTTTTGTGATTCTAGTAATCTTTTGTAGGACTATTATTTTTAAAAACTTTATATACCCAAGTGAATACAGTTCCCTCCAAAGCACTTGTGCTGCAGGGTCATTCCCTCATTCCCATGAAGCTGCCTCCCTTGGCTCCAAGTATAAGTACAGACAGAACTTCACTTTTCAAACAGCCTTTGGAACCCGAGGTTCAGTCTTTTGAGTTTAAGGGTAGTTTTGCTTAACTACAGAAAATAAACCTTGGTTTTGGAAACAGTGAGAAATTATTTCAAGCCAAGGTTGAATAAGGAGAATAAGATGGATAAATCAAATTGGGTAGTAAATGTCAGTGAGGTCTGTGGAAGGCAGAATTGGAAGATGGCTCTTGGTGCACACACCTAGTATAATTCCCTTTCCTTAAGTGTGAGCAAGAACATGAATATGATGGGATTTCATTTGCATAATCAGCCTACCAATCAACTGACTTTAAGTTAATCAAAAGCAAATAATCCTGGGTAGGGCTGGGTCCTCCCCGAGGAGATGGATTCTCCCGCTGCTACCCACAGGCGACGAAATATTGCCAACAACTAGTGAGGTTGGAAGAGGACTCTGAGCTTCAGGTAAGATCACATCTGGGCTGCTACCTTGATTTCAGCCTCGTGAGATACTGAGCAGAGGGCCCCACTAGCCCATGCCCAGACTCCTGAGCCACAGAAACCGTAGGATAGTAAATTTGTGTCATTTTAAGCCCCTTAGTCCGTGGTAATTTATTATATAGCAAGAGAAAACTAATACAAGGCTAAAAACAAAAAGCATCTATTAAGAAACAATATTTATTTGTTAATGTGTCACATAAAATGTAAACTCACTTTGAAGGACATTTTGAAGAGTGGTAAAAAGGTTTGAGCAATGGCAGGATTTATGGCCAAAGCACTTAGTTTCAAAAGGTGACCGTCTTAAAGGGCAACACTTTGGATATGCAGATCTGGATTATTTTTTAAAAGCCTTTTATTATCATGTTAAAAGTCACAATTCATATTGCCTATTATCCATTTTGCTTATTACCCTTATAACTTTTTTTCTGAGGAATTTGACTAAAATCCAATTCTTAGAACCTAACATGTCTGCTACTCTGTTGATGGAGTATCAGATTTGCTAGGCATTATCACTTCATTTGGATCAGAATCCATGGTGCTCTCTGGAATCCTGCCTCACCACTCTAAAGTAGGTAAATACATCAAACAAAAGGATAGTAGCACTCATAAATCAGTTGTTTATAAAGTTCTGAATATATTTTTCAAGGATGATGAATTATCCACCAGAGCATACAATCTCCAGGATTGTATGGAATATTTAGAAATACATGAGACCTTTTTTTGGCTTTCTCTAAGACTTTGCATTTAGTATGTGAAGACCAGATTAAGTGTCCTATATAATGCATGGAACAATCTTGCAAAACGAAGAATTATCTTGTCCAAAATGACAGCTGTGCCCTGTTGAGAAACACTATTTGAGTATACGCTAAATTCGCTGTGTTCCATGTATTAAAATCATGTGTTATTCTAGAAAGTCTGATGGGATAAGCATTTAGAAAAGCACTCAATTATTCCAATCAATTCAAATTATAAAATTCATTGAACTGCTTCCAATAGACCCATGACTAATAAAGCCTCAGGAAACCCAGAAAACATCAAGACAATGGTAATTCATCCCTTACAGCAGTAAAAAAGGCCAAGTCTAGCCACCTGCTACTGCTCTGAACTCACCTATCCTGCCATCCCACTCAATCCAATAACACTCACTTTGCTGTTTCTTAAACACAACAAGCATATTCTGCCCTCAGGCCCCAGTGCTTTCCCTCAGCTATTCATCCACAAGCCTCCCTCCCTTACTTCTTTCTGGTCGCTGCATAATCACATCAGTGAGGCCTTCCCTGATCCTCCTGTTTTACGAGCAGCCTCCCTTCCCAACTTGGGCACTCACTACCATACAGCAAAGTGCTTGAGTGTTCTTGGGCACCTGTCTAACCTCTCTGTGCTTCAGTTCCTCCATCTGAAAAGGGGATTAACACATATATTGCAGAATTACCATGAAGATTATGTGAGTTAATACACACAATATGCTTACAACAGTGCCTGGAACTGATGGTAGAAACTACATGTTAGCTTTGAAAATTTAAAAACCACCACCTAAAGCAACTTTGAAATAAAGCTTTTAACTCATGTCATTTGACAGCAAAATTTGAAACTTATAACCCATTGGTGGCAAAAGTTGACCTAAGATGATAGGCGGCTACCTGTAGTCTTTGCTTCTGAAATGTTTATTATGAACTGTTGGTCTAGATACCACTTTAGGGATGTTAACAGATAGCATACATATCATATTGTCTTTCTAAACTCTAATACTGAACTATATCTGGTCCCAACCATTTCAAAAAAAGGATTGCACACCTAAATTGTAATTTTTTCTATAGTACTTATCACCATTGGACATATATAAATTTGGTTTTTTTTGTGTGTGTATAACTCCCATCACTAAAACATAAAGTCAAGGATTATGTTTTATCATATTCCCAGCGCCTGGAAAAGTGCTTCACACAATATGCTGAATAAATGTTATGTTATAAATGTTATGTTGAATAAATGGTTAAATCTAATCCCCCAAATAGAACATATATAACATTTTTCTTAGGTAGAAAGAAGATTATTTCATGGAGGATGGCGACCAGTTGATTTTCAACCCAGGAGGGACAGCTTGGATCCAATTCATTCGTTTCAATGTAACATTTGGTAAGCATGAAAAACTTACCTGATATGTATTTCCTGTATGTGCCTTCAATGCCCAAGCATTGGCTTGCTATACTCTTCCCTTAGAAAAGGCACAAAGGCTTATATGGTACCAATAATAAGTACTAAAGAGAACTCCAAAATACACTGTAAGTACACCAAACTTTTGCATACACATCCAACAATTCCACCTGAAGTCCCTGCCACAATAAATCAATCCGCAGTCAAATTTACCATCTTCTCAGTCCAGTCCCAGTTCCAGTCACTTACTTCTGTACTGATGTCAATGACCAACCCCTGTCTCCCTACTAGCCACACCCCAAACTCAAGAATCATCTTTGAGGCCTCTGTCATGTTCAGTTATGCACAACGTCTAGGCAGTGCCTTCACTGTTACCACTTCAATCCTGGCCTTCATTAGCTTCCTCGCTAACAAATCAGCACCGAGCACCTCTCCACATGCCAGGCACCCGGCCAGGCACTGGCGTGTGCTGAATAAGTCAGGCATGGACTTGGCCTCAGAGTCTAGAGGGGAAACCAGATAACTACAAAAGCAACCACAATGAAGGGGAAGGAACACTGGCAATGTAGGAATCCAGGGCATTATGGAAGCCACTGGGTTAAGGAAGCGATATTTAAGCTGAGAACTGAAATACAAAGTTAAGGCCTTAACTGGGTGAAAATCGACCTATATGAAGAATAGTCAGACAAGCATTACAACTGCAATTAATGTAAATTCCACGAGAGCACAAACTTCATCTTTATTACTCTATTCCTTTGCCTGGCACAGCCCCGCAGTGGGCATACATATTTGCTGAGTCATGGATATAACTGCCACAACTCTGCAGCCTTATTCCTCAGCAAAGGGAGAGGACAAGGCCACCTCACAAGCTCTTTGTGATTACTGAGTGAGACGACACAGGCAAAGCACTAGAATTGTCTGCTGCTTGATGGCTGCTTAATGAAGGCCAATTCTCTCCCCTGCCCCTTTCTTCTTACACGCGCAGAGGAGAAATTGACACTTCCTCTCCACCCCGTGTGCTGACAAGGGCCTAACATTTAAAAAAAAAAAGTTATTTGTAATTACTATGGGTACATAATAGTTGTATATCTTTATAGAGTACATGTGATGTTTGATACAGGCATACAATATGTATTAATCAAATCAGGGTAATTGGGGTATCCACCACCTCAGGCATTTATCATTTGTGTTAGGAACATTCCAATTCCACTCTTAAAGTATACCCTAACTTGTTGATTATAGTCACTTTTGTTGTGCTATCAAATATTATTCATTCTAACTACATTTTTGCACTCATTAATCATCTCTACTTTATCTCCTTCTCCCCAATACCCTTTCCAGTGTCTGGTAGCCATCATCCTACTCTGTCTCTATGAGATCTATTGTTTTTAATATTTAGCTAGCACATATGAATGATAACATGCAATACTTGTCTTTTGGACATACACCCAGCAGTGGGTTTGCTGGGTCATATGCTAGTTCTTTATTTAGTTTGTTGAGGCACCTCCATACTGTTCTCCACAGTGGTTGCATTAATTTACATTCCCACCAACAGTGTACAAAGGTTCCCCTTTCTCTACATCCTCGCATTCATTGTTGCCTGTCTTTTTGATAAAAGCCATTTTAACTAGGGTGAGGCTGTATCTCACTGTAGTTTTGATTTGCATTTCTCTGATGAGGACTTAATATTTGACAGAGATCCCTCAAGTGATAGAGGCTGAGGAGAAAATGGTTCGAGGGCCTGCTGATGGAGTCTGAGGTCACTACAGTTCTTGTGGTCACCATGTGAATCTACAGGTTGAGCAGCTACTGTGAAGCATCATTATCCTATACTTACTACAGATGTTTCCTGTGCTTACAATGAAATATTTAAGTACCATTACCTAACAATTATAATTAATATTCAGAATTCAGCTTCCTTAAGCAGGGAAAAGAAGTGTCATTTGTTGAGCCTCTACCACTGTCTGGTGGTAAGTGCTCTATATAACTGATTGCAAATCCCTCAACAAAACTTACAGTGTAACTTCACCCCCTATTTCCCTACATAAGGAAACTGAGGTTTGGAGGGAGATCAGGAGAGGGAAATGCACGAGCTCCTGGCAGGATGATTTCACGGAGAAAAAAGGTTGGCCCCGTCTGATTCTCGAAGTTCACACTGGGGATCACTGGGTAGGAATGGTGAAAATGATGTGGCTAGGGTCTGAATGCCAAACAGAGGAAACTGGACTTTAGCCTATAGGACGTGGGGGATTCTGAACACGGGACAATGAGGAAAACTTGTTTCAGAAGATGAATGGGCTTGAGAAGCTACCACGGGTGGCCTGGCAAGAGGAACACCCACGTGATAAGATGGCAGATAGAAAACCATTTCAGAAGTCCAGGTGATAAGTTTCTGAACTGGTAATTGCAGGGATTCGAAATGAAATGTTTGAAACACTTCAAGGATGAATAGGCTTTGATAGCTATTTCCAAAGCATCCATGTGCCCAGCACAAGCATAGAATTAATCTTTTACTACTGTAATTATTTCTGTGTCTGGCTTCTTGTGGAGACTGTGAGCATCTCAAAAGCACTATTTAAATCTTCTTACTGTTTTACCCTGAGTGCCCAGCATCCACAGGAGAAGACCTCCGAGGACGGAACAGTAAAAGAGGACACCTAGGCATTAAGCCTGCTGATGAGAGACTAGGCAGATGCCACGAGGGCAAAGAAGGATGCTGGAAAAGACTCTCCATCCACATAAGATGAGCTTGGTTTGGGAATGTTCTGACTTTGAGATAAGGTGACAAAAACCCAAGAACAAACAAAAAAACACAAAACCAAGGGAGCTGCTTACTAGTAGATGTCACTTATATTTGGGATCTATACCTTTCCTTGTTATGGAAGGGCTGAGAGAGTGGGCTCTCAGTATTTTCTAAATTGTTATTTAAGTTACGGCTCTTTGAAATTCTTCAACGATATGGGAACGCTCGGTGTTTTTTTTCCTTTTATACGACAATCAAAGTAAAATGTGACATGATTTTTATTGACTTAACCAGTCTTCGCAGAAAATAGACACACTAAAACTGTATCTTCATTAAGAGGAACACTAGATGGTAGAAGTGAGGAGTGCCAGTCATGGAGCCCAACCCCTTTGGGGTTCCTGTCTGAGATCCACCACTTACTACTGTGAGATAAGGGTCAGCTTATTGAAATACTCTGTGCTTCCGAGTCCTCCCTTGAACTGCTGTGAATATTACATGAGTAAATATATGCGAAGTGCTCAGAATGGCATCCGGCATATTGAAACCATTAAATGAACATGAGTTGTTGCTATTAAAATAATCTTTAAATGTTTTGGCAAGTAGATATAGTTTTTAGTCTAGCTATTTCAGCATAAAATCAGAAGATACAAGTCTATAATGACAAATTTCAAATTCTTAAATTAACTTCAAATAGTTATAATTTACTTAACTTAGCAGCCAGCCAATATTAAAGCAGATATTCATACAGTACAAAACAACAAATATTAAGTGCTAACAGTGAACACTTTTTGACTTAACTGTAAGAATATATGGTGCCCTAGTTTTAGAATGGATTTTCTAAAGGTATCTGGACCTATACTTTCCTTTAACCTCACAGAAGCACTCAAATTTTCCCTAAACACACCACGTACTTTTCCACCTCTGTGGCCTTTGTCCTCACTAGTCCCTCTGCTCTGATTCCCCTTCTAATACACCTGGCTTACCCTTGGGCATGCTACTAGGCCTATTTGAAATACCACTTGCCTACTTAGCTTCAGCTGATTGCTCACCCACCTATCTCCACCCCAATAAGACCATAAGAGTGCTTCCACTATGGTCCTTACACAGGTAGATACCTAGGGTACAGTGTCATGCAGGGCAGGGCTCGTGCCTCCTGGCTCCGTGTTCCCAGGGCCAAGCACACACTGTCATAGAACTGAAATACAAAAACTTTGCCTTTAGAAAAGGATTACTCACAGGGTTACTTTAATCTCAGTCTCCCTTAATGCCCTTGATGCTTGATCAATAACACTCACATAATTTCTCTGAAGTACATCTACCTTTTACTCTACTTCGGGGGAAAACAACCCCCAAAAAGACATTAAATTCAACTTTTCCAATAAAGTAGAAAGATACTCAACATTGCAACATCAAGTCTTCCTAAATCTCCAAGCTGCTGGCTTGCCCTTTGGATTTTGGACTTGCCAGCCTCCACCATCACATAAGCCAATTTCTTAAAATAAATCTCTCTCTCCAAAAGGAAGTAAGAGGCTCTTTTGTTTAAAAGTTTGTTCATGAGTGCTGTTCCTTTCTTAAAGAAATAATTTCACTGTGTGATACTTTAATTAGTTGCTATTGACATTAATTATGTTACTGAATCATGAAGAAATGCCTAATGGTTAAGTTCAGACTAGGAGTCAGGAACTAAAGTTCTAGTTACAGCTCTATTTTTCAAAGGGCATAGCAATTTACCTTTCTATAAAAATAGACAAAAGTGCCACCAGGTAGGTGGTTTCTTATGGGGTGATGAAAATATTCTAAATTTAGAATATGGTGATGGTTGTATAATTCTGTGAATATACTAAACCATTAAACTGTAGACTTTAAATAGGTAAATTTTATGGTATATGAATTATATCTTAAAGATGTTTTAAAAAAGAACACATAAAAGATTTGATCACTCAAGTTTCAATTACTTGAGAAACTAATGTTAAAAATATTAATTTTAACATTTCACTTTTCTTCTGTATTTACCCTGTGTCAATTTGCTTAATCCCTATTACCGAGGTATTAAATAACAGAAATGCAAACTTTATATAACCTTATAAACATCTAGACTTATAAGTAAATTAGGCAATGATCACACACTCTACAAAGGGATTAGTCATGGGGCTTTTTAAAATAGGGCACACATAACACAAACACAAAAAAACTAATGATGATGCACAAATCACTTTTTGGAAACCCATTCAATATTCAGAGTGACAGTTACAAACACATTTTAAAAATTCCTCTGAGGAGGAATATAAAGACTATTTACCTTGTGACAAGGAACCAAGCAATTTTACTGAAGTCTGGAGAAGGTCTCATATATGTCTTAATATGTGGCATGGCACGGCTGCGGCCGGAAGTCTCAGCTGACCATTTGCTAGTGATGGAGGTAGGAAAGACAAGTTACTAATTATAAAATACAAATTAGTCATAATCATAATATTTGGAAACAGCATGAAAAGCAAAATCCTATAATCTAAAAAAACAGTGACCTGTGATATTTTATTAAACTCTGTACAGATAACAGCTCATTTTAGAATGCAGATATGTAGAAAATTTCCCACTACCCACAAGAAAAGCTCTATAACCTTTTGGCATGTAGCCTTCTAATCTTTTCTGTCATGAACGCAAACTTACATGTGCTATTTCTGCTGTACTTTTAACAACTCGTGTGCATGTATCTCCTAGCTGAACTGTGAGCTCCTTAAAGGCAGGAATCATGCTCCCATGGTGCATTATGAATATAGGCTCAGGGAAAGCTTGTTGAGTTGATAAAAAACACAAAATGGGCAGAATACAAACAGTATATGAAAAAAATGAACATTGAAAAGCAGGGGCATAAGCCAGAAATACTTTAAATGCTGAGATTCACACACCCAAGTTTGGTTTCTAAGTTTCCAACACTGTAGGACTAGGGATCCATGGAACCTACATCATGGGGCAACAATCCTCACTTATGAATATAAAAGGATGGTTCCTCAAGGACAGATCGTCTAAAAATAGTATCAGGTATAGGCAGGTCCATCACAGTCTTCATTCAAGTGAATTTAATCATCTAATACTAAAAGGAACAATATAAAAAATGTCCTTCTGTAAGGAAAAACCTGAAGAAAGCATTAAAGAAGGGCTCCAGGATGACATACTATTAATAAATTACAGTTGAAAGCTATAGTTCAACATAATCATGTCTTCACTTCTGAATAACCAGTAAAATAAACACCTGTTTGAAGCAAGTATGACACTGGGATTGGCTTAGATCACATGCAACTGCTGTAGCCAGAGGAAGATGAAGGACATTCCTTTCACTTGGCCACTCATCAACCATTTACTGAACTCTTAAACATGCTAAATACTGTACTGGATCCTGGGGAAACAATGGTGTGGACTCCGCCCTCAGCAAGCATCATATGATGGTATAGACAGAATGATGATATTTTATATTTTGGCAAAATGAACTGAAATGCTGCTTATGTAAGTTCCAAACTACCCAACAAGATCTTTTATTTATCTTTTTCTTTGCGTGCCAATATTTAAATAGAAACCTCAGAGATAAATTTTACTCTTTGGTATTAAAAAATAATCCCCCCAAAATTCAAAATCTTGTTTTAAATTATTTCTATCACTAACATATGTAGATGAAAAATATAACTATATTACATAAAGTCCTTTTTTTAAAAAAATCAGACTGACATAAATAACATTCTAATTTCTAAAGAAGCAACAGCAGCATTCTAAACCCATTACTTACTGAAAATAGGAATGCAGCCAATTCTGTTTTTCAGCTGTCTGGATGCCATAGGGAAGAGAGCCCCCAGCTTTTAAAAGAAATATAAAACAAAAATTATGAAATTTGAGACTCCTTCATTAAGAAGAAAATCTATAATAATCAGTGAGAAGGTAAGAGGAAAAAAACTACTTCCATTATTTTGTCTTATGGAATACTTCTTTGAAAGAAAGTGTCTATATTTGCATTTAAATAGTAAACATTTACTATCTGAAAAGAAAACTATTATTTAATCACTTGGTGGTGGTGATTTAACATCTGTAACAGCACAGATCTGAAGTGTTAGAAAAGAAGGAATCCTGGCCCACCCTACTATCCTCACACAGGTAAGACACAGTTGGACAGCCTCTTTGATTTTGCTCAAGACCATAATTACTTGGGGAGAGAGTCTAGGATAAGACTCCCATCTTCTTCACCTTTACACACTGCTATTTCTAAAAAGACTTTGTACTAGCTGAACAGATTCTTCCAAACAAAATGGAATGATCAGAAAGCAAATTAAGATGTTCAGTAAACAGTTCAGTTTTTAAAAATTCTAAAAGCCTTATTCTCATAAAGAGAATAAATACAGTTCCAAGAGGAAACACAATTAGAAGCCAATTTTTGCTTATCTTTGAAAGGAAGAAAACCCCACTGTAGATTCATCAGTGACTTCCCAAAAACATGTTGCAGCTTCTCCACAGTAATCTACATCCAAAGAGGGCTTTTAATATCTTGGACACATCAAATAAGGCATGTCCTGTCTCCTACTGCAAATAACTAAAAACATATTCAGCTTTAGAACCAGTTATAAAATAGCTTTATTAAAAATATCATGTTGCTTCCCATTAAAAGTACACTTTGAATGGACCTAGCCTATTAGAGGTACAGAAAGAAGACAAAAGAAAAGCCACCACCATGTCCTGGAGTCTCACTGAAATAATTTTAGCTTTGCCATTAAAAAGCAAAAAACAAGCTAATATACTCCAAACCCTACCAAGATTTTTCAGGCAGATTTTTATCTAGTTTGATAAGCAATAAATGGACTAAATTAGTCTAATTCAACACATTCTGTTTTCAGCCATCAGCAAATGCCAATCAGACTTTCCTTTTTCCAGAGGCAAACACAATTTGGGTTTTTAGTTAATAACTACTCATTGTACTATCTAGGGTGCTGAATTTCAAATAAAGGTTTAGTGTCTGGTACTGCTACAAGGAAAATGGAAGATAAGGTTGACAGATGACTACAAAATATTATTAGGCATTTTCAGATGAAGCCTTTGAAAGAATATACGTATCAACTAAGTCATAACCAAAGGTAACAGTAAATATAAATTCTAGACCTTAAATATACCTGTATCAGGCATTCAGATTTGGAAGAACCACATAGTACCTCAGACACAGGCAGGATGTGGAAAGAAATGAAAGGTATGTTAAATATGCTCTGAAAAGGCACTCAGTATGTAGGTAGGGGGAAATTGATTTTATTTGGACATCTTGTCTGGACAACCAACCTGTTGGTTATTTTGTTGGTAAAAATGAGAACAACCATGCAGAGGGTTATTGTGAGGATTAGATAACACACCCAAACTGCCAACTGAGTGGTTTGGAACAGAGCTCAATATTACCTATTTTCATTACCCGTATCCAGTTAAGAGAAGACCATCTTCAAATTTCTAATGAATACTGGTAAAAATTTTACCAGGGAATTTATGGAACATATACAAAAAAAAACTGAGACAGACTCCCCAGTAATTACCAGGATATCCTTCTAAGCTGGTGCGTACATTTTCCACAGAAGGATAGATCTAAAAATAAACAGAAAAATAATAAAACTTCGAATGTACCATGTTGAAGAAATAGAATGATGATCAGCCTTTAAGAAAATGAAAATATTAATCAAAAATACTTAGTTTAAAAACATAGAAGATATGCTTTAAATTTTAAAAAGTTCCCATCTTACTGAAACAACTCAACTTCTAGTAATTAAACTATAGAAAGCACATACATTTGATGAAAAAAATACACTTCTATTTGAACATTTCTTCCTCTGAAATGTCAAATTAACATTGAATTGAATGCAAAATCAATTATTAATTCACAGGTCTCTAAATAATTCAAAGGTCTCCTATAATTTATAGGTCTCCTATAATTCTGCTGGCAATGTTATACCAAATATTTTCTTCCCTGGCTAGACAACCTGAGAGAAAGAACAGAACAATCACAGGCTAGCCTGTGGCTGAAATGGAGCTCCCGAACAAACCAGCAAGCTCTCAGCCCTGGACGACATTAAGGCCACTTGATTACAAACGATGCTGCTAATGTACTGCTCTTTCTGTCCCAAAATCATAGAATAAAATTTCTCTATTACAAGGAGGATTGATTCTCAATTATTCTCCTGGACTAGAAAATAAAAATAAATTAACTCAGCAAGGAAGAGAACTCACCAAATGAAGAGGAATGGCACTTTTTCCTGTGGTCTTGCTTTCCTTCCCTAGTGTCAGCAAGCTCTCTTTAAACTCAGAACTTAACCATTTTGATTCATCAGCCCCCAAGGAGCCAATGCTTGAAAACTGACCTACTACAGGCCAGGACTCTGCTGCAGGCATGGATGAGGCATGTTCTTTCAGAAGCTGGGAAAGAAAAAAAAAAATGAATGCTACAGTCACTCAAATAATGTTAACAGAAATGTTGTTATATTAATAACTTGAAAACTGAGTTTTCTGCCCTTGGAAGGAAAGGTCAAAAACATTAGTGATCAGTTTCATACCCACATATACATTTTTTTATTCTTTGGGAAATAATTTTTAAATACTAAAAATACTTTTTTAATGGAGCAGGTGGACAGAAGTTTTCCTTTCCAGAATTATTTGATTTGTACTAAAAAGATTTAAAAAAATAAAAGACCCATTTTAATAGAAATGTCAGATAAACCACCAACCTATCATATGAAATGAGATTTTTGCCTTAAAATTATAATTGTCTAATATACCTAACCATACCCAGAAGGTCAAACTATTGCATATTTTGACTCCTATCATGTGAAAGAGGCTTGGCATCCTCAGTTTAACACCTGGGCTCAAGGCAGCTATGACAGTCTAGAAATAAAATATATTTACATATAGATACACACACCTAAAGCACTGCATAAGACTGATCTGCATTTCCTGCTCTCACACTTATGCAAAGCTACAGAAACAATTCAGAAAATATTTGGAAATCTGATCCACTTAAACATATATTAAATGCCTACCTGGAAGGCTGGAGACACCAAGAAAAATAAGCTGCAGTTCCTACCCCAGTGGAGCTTGTATTCTGACTGAACATGTTTTGTTTAATTTAATATGTATTATTTTAACACAGCTTAGGCATTAATATTTACACATACACTTACCAAAAAGCCCAAAGTCTCAATTTTCACCATGGGTGCAGTATCATGCAGACACCTGACAACTACCAGGCCCAGTTTCCATCATGGTGCTCAGCCCCAGTCAGCTGCACTACCTGGACAAGTCCCTGTGCTTTGATTTACACTTTGAAAATGGGCACCGGATCACCTGCCTGCCTTCCCCGAAAGGGAGCTGTGATGAAACGTGAGTGACTGTGTGTGAAAAGTGGTGTGAAAGTTAAGACACTATTCAACTTTCAGTAAGCTTGTGATAATACACAGTATGTGCTGTTGCCTAGCCTGTATAAACTATTAGATATTAGTCCACATATAACCATTTCTGCGTACTGAATGCTTACTTGTGTGCCTTGCACTGTTTTACATTATTTCACTTAATCCTTACACAATTATTTTGCCCATTTTAGAGATGACAAGTGACTAGGTTAAGGAATAGGTCAAGGTCACATGGCTTGTACATAATAGGTCTAAGAACCTATTATGGGTATCTACCTCCAAAGCCGGACATGGAGCCAGTGTGCTCTACTTTCTCTCTAGGTCAAAAGAAAGATGTCATCTTTGAGATCTTGCCTGCTTTAAGCTGTGGTCACATTTCAAAAAGGGAAATTAAAATGAAAAGTTTCATTAACCAAGGGAGAATTCTTACATAAATAATTTATGGAATAAGAAGTAAGGCTTTGAAAAAAGCCACTTAAGGAAATTTATTAAGGTCAGGAAATTGTCTAAAGAGATGAAGAAAACTGTAATCTTCAACTTGTTTTATTCTGTCAACATTTTGTTCATTTTCATATCATTTTTGTAATTGTGATTCTCTTAAGGGCACTGGTTTAATAAACCAAATACATTACAGCTCAGTTGTAGCCTTTACTTAACAATACTTCCTGTTCTCTGTTGAAATTTGTGTGTTAAAAATTCTTGATATGCTGAACAATCAAGAGCTCTAATATGTTAATGAATGGGAAGTCTCTATTACAAAAATAAAAACTAAAAAAGTCTATATACATATGCCATTTAGAACAGTCTATAACTGTAGGAGGCAAAAACATTAAAAAGCTATAATTATTAGAAAGTATAATTAGACAAATTTATCAAATGCCTATTTGCCCACAATTGTGCTAGAAATATTATAAAGCTGTCATCAAAATATACAATTATTTTAAAAAGGAGAGAATATACATTTAATTTTTTAAAAAGTGTGAAAACAGTAAAACTTCTGTTACCTTCCTGAGTCTAAAATGACCCCAATTATCTTTTTGACTTCCTTGAAAGCGTCCTGGGGTTGAACCAATAAGATAAACCCTAAAAAGATATAAAATGCAAGTTATAGAACATAGTGATGTGCTTTGGGCACCTAAAACAAAAAAAACCCCACAAAGTACACATGAAAACTAAAATAATCATAAAATGTTTTAAGAGCCAACCTATTTTCTTGTGATGCCTCCTCAACAGTAGCAACTGATATTCAAATTCAATTTCAAGCAAATCAACTAATGATGCAACACTTACAAGGTATAAGGTACCAGGCAAAGAACTGATAATTTTAAGCGTACCCCAGCGGAGACTTAAGGTAAGGAGGCAGATTCACTGGCTGCCATTTTAATGCCTGAGAACCATGAGATAGTGACAGCAGATAGTGACAGCATCTGCTCATCCCCTGATCACATCATGAAGCACAGCCAGATATCACCCCACCTCTCTCCAAGTCCCCCACACTCCAGACCTTACATGGCTCCCAAGATAAAAGCCTATTATAAGTACTTCAAATTGGTAAGACAACACATACTTTGTTTCAGAGAGATCATGCTCGTGGATGGTGTCTATCCAGTCCTTGAGAGAAGGAGCATTATAAGCCATCAAGTAACTGATGAGATCAGCTTTAAAATGTGTTGTTGATTCTCCAGACGTGTGGGTTCCATGGACAATTCGTGGGTATAGGGGGCTCAACCATATGCTGGAATGGGAAAAATAACCTTTAATAGTCAGGAACACAACTGATCACAATGGTACCTCTGTATCCATTATACATTCACCCAAGGAGGTGAATTCTCACTATGTATCTCCACATAGTAAGTAGAATGATTCTTAGGAAACATGAAACATAAATCTGATCTCATGACTCCAGTGGTTCCTCATCATATTCAGTATTATTTCTGAATGCCTTGTCATGAATTTAAAACAAGTAAGACGGGCTCTGCCCACCTCTCCCAACTCACATCCCTCTTTGCTCCCCCTTATCCACCATGCCCTTCCTTATTCCTGGTCTTATCTCTGTACCTACATATTGCTTTCTGAGACTTGATGACAATAGTTAAGAGTTCTTCTCCTAATGCTTTCAGCAAATCCATACCTCCTGTGGTAATCCCAGTAAGAATTTACCCTTGTCTACATCCATGTAGCTCTTTAGTCAAATGGGAAATAAGAATCAAACATTATCTTTACTAAGAGAGATGTGAAAATCTCTTTTCAATAAAAAAACTCATTTTCATAATGTAAATGCTATAGCAGTTTGAGATACGTTCATTTCCTATACTTTGCAATGTCTGGAATGAGTATATATCATATTTAACGATATGACATTAACTTCAACCTCAAACTTTCAAACACTTAAGTCAGTAAAGAAACATTAAAGATTATCTTCCATCAATTCTTTTTCCCCAAAGAAAAACAATGCTTTTTGTCAAAACTTTTGTATTATACCCACAAATGAAAAACTACTATGTCTAACCACAATTCTTCTATAAACTACTCCATAGATTACAAAAAAGTATGGCTTCAAATCTCTTGTGCTTCAGTTTCTTCAACTGCAAAACAGGGTTAATTGTCAGGCCTGGTAGGGCTGTTGCAAAGACACAAACATGAGGCAATAAATGAACAATGTCTGGCTTAAAGGAGCACTCAGAAAGTATCAGCTGTTACTATTTTTTTCCCCCATCTGTAGCAACTCCCCCACCCTGGTTCTACCTATAAAGCCAAGAGAAACTGCCCAATTACTCTTTCACCTGGCAGCCCTCAAAGGAGACTGGTGAGATGCAGGCATATAGGGCAGGAAACATCAGAACTACAAGACTTCCCACCCTGGTTCTACCCACAAAGCCAAGAGAAACTGCCCAATTCCTCTTTTACCTGGCGGTCCTCAAAGGAGACTGGTGAGATGCAGGCACATAGGGCAGGAAGCATCAGAACTAGAAGACTTTCCCACCCTAGTTCTACCCACAAAGCCAAGAGAAACTGCCCAATTCCTCTTTCACCTGGCGGCCCTCAAAGGAGATTGGTGAGATGCAGGCATATAGGGCCGGAAGCATCAGAACTACACGTACTCCTCGCTGTGCATCTTCTGAACTCTGCCTGTTTCTACCAGGTGACATTTCATACTTTCCCTTGCTACCTTGGGGAGACCACTGGTGGCACAGGAGGTAACATGGGGTGACAAGGGCTGGAGTCCAGGCTCTGGACCCAGATGTGCTTCTAACTGGCTGTACCATTTTGGGCAAACTCAATGACCACTCTGGGCCTTTGCCCCTTTGTGTGTAAAATGCCTGGGTTGGGCTAGATGGACGTGTAGGGTCTCTCCTTGCAACAGCAACGTGGAGTCCACAGGCTGAGTGAGGCTCCTCCTAGATTAGAGATTCACTCACAGGAGTATTCTGGATGAGGAACACGACAGATGACGACTTTCTAAACTAGGAGGCTGAGATATGAGGCGTTTTTAACACTTCACAAAGATGAGAAAATTATTATAGTGGGCCAAATAATTTTAAAAGTGAGAAATTAACAGGTGGACCAAGAGGCAGCTGAAGAGGATAGCTAGAACACTTGCACAGCAGAAAAGGATCAGCAGAGCCAAGGCAGACACATTAGGAAGTGAGATTATACACAAAAATGTGCTTTGAAAGTTTTTAAAACTGTATCACAACCCACAACATGAAACTGCAAAGTATTAGAGAGCAGAATATAGATTAAGTATGAGATAACGGAACCCATACCAGGGTGGCTGGCAGAGGCAAGATGGAGGCAGATTTCATAGGCTTGGTACTTCTTTGAGTTTTGAATCATTTGAAGCAACTATCTAGTCAATACATTTTTTTAAAATTTCAGTTAAAAATATTTTAAAAATAAAGGACAAGAAGTAACCCGAGCTCTTACCCTTAATCTCTTCCCTCACAGCAACCACCCCAGGGAAGCCTAAGGAAGCCCTACTGCTGTAAGCTCAAGCATGTGACTTCAGAAGGAGCCTGAAGCCCTGGTGGGATTTCTGGAGCCACATGAGACTGAGGGCCACGTCGACAAATCCCTTTAGTTGGGTTAATTACTGTTCCCCTAAGAATAAGCTATATTAATCTCATTTCCTTTCTTGACAGGGCTACCTGAGTCCCCAAACCCAATCTGGAAGCTCGAGACTAACCTGGCTTACAGCTCTTGCGGTAGCAAAGATGTGGTTAATGCAGTTAACTGTAAACTCAGTGGATCAAAGGGGGGCGGGCAGGTAGTAAAGTACTGTGATTTTCTGCATGTATTCTTTTCTATGCCATGTGTGTAATTTAAAAAAGTAGGAAAAAAAAGAATAAAGTGAACATTCTGGCCTTTTTCAACACATACAACCACTGCTATGAAGTAAACGGGCGCCTACGAACCCTTGCGTTTTCTGGTGCCAGTCTTCACGGATGAGGTTGGAGGTGTGTATGACAACCCGGAGGCCTTCTTCATAGAGCAGTAGCATCATTTTCCTTTAAAAACAGAAAAGGGATCAAAAAGCATTAACAGTACTTTCAAAATATGTAATACCTTTCTAATGTGAATATAACACATAACTAAAGGGATTCTTTAAACTCATATTACTCAAATTTTACGTTTATTATCTTCCCTTGTACACATTACCATTCTGAAAGTCTGCTTAAGTGACAGGTAGAAGACAACGTTCCAAAAATGCTCAGAGTATTGGGTGGTAAATGAACTTTTGCCCCATTCTGGCCAATCCTGGCACTTCAAACCCCTCCAGTCTGGCTCCTTATCTTTTAGCATCATCTGTTACTATTACGGACCATGGGAGAACTTCTTCAGTGTTTTTCAAAGTATGGTCAAGAATCCCTTGCTGCATCATGGCTAGTATTTTTTAAATAACTGAAACAGAATAAACCGAGTATACTGCATATATTTAATTGGCTCGTGAAACTTGTTTCAGCACATAGGTATGATCATGTGCAGTAGGCTGAAATGTAAAACATTTCTTATTGTGAGCTGCAATTTTTAAAAGTTTGAAGGATGCTTCGTTTTCATTAGACTGATTTTTTTATATTCCAGATGCCACCTGTCTGTATCCAGTGTGTATCTGGGCTTGTCACCAGTGACACACTTGTCACCAGTGTGTATCTGGGCTTGAGGTAAGTCTCCCTTGTTCTTAATTTCAATCAGACCTAGTTGAGTCCACTCTTTTTCCATGGGGTCTCCCCAGGCCTCTAGTTAGCCACATTTCTCTTAATTCTAGTGAGAGAGAGGAAATAGGGTAGAAATAAGAGCTTTCCATTTGAAGTCTGAAGATCTGGTATGAAGTGGTATGACCTTAGGTAAGCCATTCAACATCACTGAGCCTCAGTTTTTCACTTATAACTTGAAGGATCAACCCTGCTTTGGGACCACCTCGGACTGTTGTGACTGGATGTTGTGGAAGAAATGCAAAACATATTTGGTTAAATGTAAAACGCTCTCACCTACACATACCCGTTTCTCCTTCAGTGCCCTGCTTTATTTTGTAATCTAGTAATGGATGATTTTTTATCTCTCTATTGTATTCTAATTATTTCAGGAATCTATGTTTTCTTTCCCAAACTAAAGTGTCACTTCCCAAGGCTGTTACTGTGTTATTTTATTATTTCCATTGAGGCCAAAATGCTACTTACTACTCACTGATATAACTCAGTTCACATGTGGGGGAAAAAACATGAACCACTGGCTCTCCCCATATAAACACCACCACAAATACTACTTGGGCAGGATGAGGTTAGCATAAAAAGGAAAAGGATACAAGAACAGAAAAGAGAATGAGATATTTAGCTCATGCCAAAATGAGAAATTAACCCAGGCTGGCAAACAGTAAATTAATGCAAAGCTGGAGAAATGACAGCTGTTGAGCCATCTTCTTTGCATTATGAAATGTGCTCCCTGAAATATGGGCAAATTGACACACACAGTTGCCAAATCAACAGCTGATTGTAATTAAGAATAAGTCAGTTATGGATTCATGATATAAGTTTTACAAATATTGCCATTAGTCAAGACATCAATTATAAGGAAAATCATGCACTGATGTCAATGAATCCTATCAAACAGAATTACAAACTAAGGGGAGCCATATTAATCTTTCCATAAACAAAACGGTAGTATTAATAAGGTCATGGTTAGTTAAAAATGGATAGAAAAGAGCAAGGAATGAGGTCTCCCTTGAAGAATGCAGACTTACCACATTGTCTAAGCTATGGGGGCAGCAAAAGGGACACATCCCAAATGTGAAGTTATTCCTCCAAAGGGAGAAAGAAAACTAGTATTTGTTGAGCACCTATCTGCCAGAAGCTCTACTGCATATTATCACGCTAAATCCTCAGTGATTTAGAGTTCTTCTCATTCCACAACTGTGGAATCTGTGGCTAGGAGAGGTAACTGAAATCATCCAAGGTCACAAAATAGGCCAGCAGAAGAGCTTGCTGGGATCACACGTACCAGATGCTTGGCTTTCCTTTCCCTGTGCACAGCTTGCCAGCACTGGTGGCAGCAACAGTGAACCCCTCATACTACTGGGGCAGGAGTGAAAGGGGAGGGGGAAGATGGGGTCTTGGCAAGAAGAACTAAGTGACGTGCAGGCCCGGCTATAGATGTTAGTGGAGAGGGACATGCTCCACCCATCCTGCTGTTTGCCACTAGCTACTCATCTTGGACAGTCAACATTCAGCTGCTCTGACTTTCTTTCTTTCCCGCTTTATCCATTCTTAGGGCCATCAGAGGTAATTTCACTCTCAACTCTGGGGAAAACTGAAGAGCTTTACCATTTTAAAACAATGTGAGGTAGACCATGGGATTGCATCCTACCGAAACTGGATAGAGCAAGTTTACTGTACCTAACAAGACTATGAGCTTCTGGAGGGTGAGGCCACAACTTGGTTGTTTCTGTATGCTTTGCACATGGTACTTGGTCAATACATGCTTGCTAATACGTTTGCAATCTCAAAGACTGCCTCAAATTTACTGTTGCTAGCTCTACCCAGCCAGGCTAGGAAGGCAGTTTACATCCCCATCACCATGAGCTGGAAGATTTTTCTCCTTTTCCAATCACACGTTTGTCTTGTGTCTCTCACCAAAAGGAAAAAAACTGCAAGAACAAAAACTCCATATGCTCCCGAGCTGTGTCTCAAGAACAGGTATTTAATAATTCTTAAAACATTTTAAAATAAGCAAACAAAAGTAATTTCAAGTAATAAGCACAATCTTCTACAAATACAGGCATTTCAACAGATTACAAAGTACAGTTACTATTAATTCAAAGTTGGGAGAGGTTCAATTATAATTACCTCCCTAGGCATTTTAAACTTTGTTAGGTTTAACCTGCAAAGTGTGTGCTTATGTTTGGGGGGTTGGGAGGAGAGGTGAATGGACCAAAGGAAATAAGGTAAATTTTAGCAGTGAGCAAGTAAGAAATTAAAAACTGAAGTTAAAATCAATAGGTTTTATTTCTGTTTCTACCACTGGCCTGAGGAAAATCACCTACTTCACACCCCAGGCCTTGGTTTTTTAATCTATAAAAGGACTGACCAAATAATTTTTGTAAGAGCATTAACAAAAGATAGCACCCCTAGGCTCAGTTAAGCATCACCATGCTAGATCCTAGGGAGGCCTACCATATTCAAACTTTCCTGGGAGTCGTAGTATACCTGACACATGACAGCAAGGCCTCTCCCACTACCTGCTAGCACAGAAGTGCCATGTGATTGCAGACACAGTGCTTATTTCTAGCACACAACATGTGGCAAGCATAGAAACCTGGCACTGGGGGTCTAGCAAATGACAGCCAGAACTCAAATTGGTGATAGGGTTTGCTGGACATATTTTAGAATCAGGAAGGAATGTATGCTAGAGTTTCAGCTAAGGGTGGGAAACAGGACTTTCCATCTGGTGCTACCCATTACTGCTGAGATGCCCCTATTTGAAGGCCTTTGATATCCTCTACTAAAATTAACATCCTGTAAGCTTAGTGATGTAAAAAGAATAATTTATACCTGAGTTAGGTGCTTGAGTTCACTCGCAACAATCCTCAAACCCTGTCCTCTGTTGGACTAAAGCCTCCAATTAGGGATGGTTTCTAGATGCTGCAACGTTTACTCAGAGCATCTAAAATCAGACAATGTATGGCTGACAGCTATCCTCTTTCATAAAATGGCTCAACTCCTTCTGCTCTGGTTCCTTTCAAAACAGACTGGCAAAATATAATTTTAAGTATATGAAGAGAAAGATGAACATAATGCCATCATTCCAGGTCATGATAAAATCAAGAAAACAGCAGTTGTGGCAAGTCTCAGGACCAACACTCTCTCTTATGAGATTCCTTGTTTGCCCTGAAGGAATATGCCCCATACGGCAGGCTACCCATTTCCCACTACTGGTCTAGAAGATGAGATTTTGTCACATTCATTTAACAAAAAAATTCTGGAGAAATGTGATTATAAAAATATTGAAATAGTGACAACCATGTCTTATTCTTTTTCTCATTTACAGAACCTATTACTTAAAGGGGCTCTGTAAACAGCTGTAAAACCAATGTAAGTAAAACGGGAGTTGATATCAGGAGCAATGTGTCAAGTAAACAGTGGTCCCCAACCTTTTTGGCATCAGGGGCCGGTTTCATGGAAGACAATTTCTCCATGGACTGGAGATGGGAGGGTGGGGTGTCACGGGGTGTGGGGGTGTGTGTTGCGGAGCTCACGTGGTGATTCGTAGCCTGTTTCCTAACAGGCCATGGACAGGTAACGGGCCGCAGCCCAGGGGTTAGGGACCACAGAAACAGAAGTAACAGAAAAGTTGTTCTCGTGTTTCACATCTCAGAAAATTATTCTGAAAGAGCTATCTCAAGCAGGGACAAGCATCAGACCCACAAGTTGACAACTTCTGGTAAAATAGTTTTTCTTTTAATCATAGTTTGGAGCTGACCTAACAATATTTTATACAACTCAGATTCTTATAAAAGTCACAGAACTTAAAAGTAGTAGAATCCACAGGCACATGACTGGCACACAGACAATCATCAATAACAACAAGGACCACACAATCGCAATCTAATCCTCCCAAACCAGGTATACCACAAAAGTCTTGAACCAAAGGTAGAAACCTCTGAGTCATGGATTTATACTTTCATGCTCAGTCAGAATATCTCAGTACTTTGTCTTAAAGCTGTTAGAAAACAACTCCACTTAATCCACTACTGACAGTTTTTTCCTATCCCAGCAAAACCATCCAATGTTAGGTCCTCTAAGGGCACTTACTTTTTGCAACAGTATCCTTTGATCTATTAAAATTACATATTCACCCATTTCATAAAAATTGCTTACGTGTGGTGTGTTCCAAATGCAATATCCAGCTTTGCCTAGAATAAAAAAGAAGTTATTTATTTAAAAGAAAAAATTAACAACATCCCTATCTGTTGGAAATTAAAGTAGAAAGGCATCAGGCCAACTTTTTAAAAAAACTGTTTTTACTGCCCTCTATTGGACAAGCTCTCAAATAACAAGACAGATTTTTATAACACCATCCAGGATTGCTGGGAAAAAAAGAAACCCACAAATTTTGTTACCCAGAATGATTCAATATACGCTGCATTTTTAACTGTGGTAATTAGGAATAAGAAGCCTAATTTCTTTAGTTGTCAAAAAACTAATAAATGAGATTATATGAGAAGTTTTAAAATTAGATAATTGGCTAATATACACAAAGCTTTCAGAAGCATATTTAAAAGAAATACTGAAAGTGGTAGCAACATAAAGACTTACGTTAAATTAAAATAGAAATGTTCTTACATTAAAAACATAGCAAGTGCTAAAAATAAAAGATATATTAAATCCATTTTCGAGTTACAATATGACACCTTTATAAACAAATGGAGGGTATGTGGAAATGCAAAACATCTAATATCCAGCACAGCAAGACACTGGTCAAGCAGAATATGCCACAAGAGGCAGGTTATGAAAAGGTTAAACAAACAACCACTGAAATAGATTAGCAATTAGGAATGTAATATATGGGCTCAAATCCTGTCTTCATAATTTTGTATGACTGGAAACTACTGATATCTCTATGCCTCAAGTTTCTCCTCTTTGAAATAGGGTACTCTTAGACGATCCAGAGAGATGTTAGGAGATAATGAATGTAAAATGGTTAGGAAACGGGGTCTGCATGCAGTAAGCACTCTACAAATGATAGTAATCTCTACTATTAATACAAGCTCTCCTCTTCCTCACCCTCAGACAGACAGGTGCAACTATATGCTGGGGACAGTAATGGCCAATTGGAACACACAGGTGGGTAGAAGACAGCCCGTTTTGGAGATATTCACTGATAGGTACTCTTTTTTGAGACAGAGTCTCACTCTGCTGTCCAGGCTAGAGTGCAGTGGTGACATCACAGCTCACTGCAACCTCAAATTTCTGGGCTCAAGGAATCCTCCTGGCTCAGCCTCCTGAGTAGTTGGGACCACAGGAGTGCACCACCACATTGCCTGGGCTGTTCTTGAACTCCTGGCCTCAAGCAATCCTTCCACCTCGGCCTTCCAAAGTGCTAGGATTATAAGCATGTGCCACCATGCCCAGCACCAGTTGACTATACTCTTATACAGTGTTTGGAGTGTATGCATCTCACGACTAGCATGTATCTGTGTGCTCGGTCTACACAAGTGTAGGGAACTGCACTTCAAGTCTTCAAAATTATAGAATTAGAAGGAAAAATGTTACTTTATAAACTGATAGCTGAGAAAGAGCAATGGTCAAGAGACCTGACTTTTGTGTCTGGTTTGCTATAAGTTATGTGTTTATGGGCAAGTTTAAGCACAAAAAACCATGAATGATAACTACAATAGATAATATTTAGTAGGTACTTTTTTGGGCTAAAGCCTTGAAACCTTTAGTTAACACACTGCCACACTAGAAAAAAAATTTTTCCTTGGGGCCATGGTGTTTTATTATGAAAATAGAATAAAAACTTCAAAAACAAAATGATCCTTTTTAATTTAATGAAAAATTTATTGTTTTCTGTGAATGAGTTATATGCAACTGGAAAAATAGTTCTTGCAGTTCCCAAGGTGAAGAGATATGTGAGTTACATATACTTTGAGGCCCCAGGCTCAAAACTAGTGTGAGTTAAATACAACTCACATGGCAGTTAATGTGTTAAACTCTATGATGAACAACATTAGCAATCCATGTTAAAGATAAATTAGGCTTAAAAAATTAGGCTTAAGTGACAAGCCCAGAATAAGTGTTATAGACTGACCATCTGTGTCCCTCCCAAAATTCAAATGTTGAAGCCCCAATGCCCACTGTGACTGTATTTGGAGAGGACTTTATGGAGGTAATTAAGGTTAAATAAGGTCATACAGGTGGCAACTCGATCCCATAGGATTAGTGTCCTTACAAGAGACACTAGAGAGCTTGTATGTGTTCCTCCCTTCCCCTTGCCATTGCAAAGACACTGTGAGGAGGCGGCTGTATACCAGCCAGGAAGAGGGACCTTGCTAGAAACCAAATTGATTGGCACGTTGATCTTGGGCTTCCACACAGTGTTGCTAGGGAGAGTCAAAGAATTTTACAGACAAGGCATAAAGGCACTTCAATAGATCAGAATGGGGCCACAGTCCTCCTGTATCTCAGACTACAGCCAGAAGCTTCTGAGCAGCTCTTTGCATAAGGTTTGGAAGAAGCATCTGGCTGTGCCCTCTAGTGGCCAGCCTGGAGCATGCTACCAGGTACAGGAACATCTCTCCTAAACCTTTCAGTATAGGTAGTATTTGAAAAACATTTCTCTTTCCATTTATGTAATCACTGGTTGTCAGGATTCCTGAGTCAGTTTATTTTCTTCCCACTATTAGTCTGCTGGGGCCATCCTACTGAAGTTTAACCTCTTATGTTGCTGGAAACAGAAGCAAAACAATGGAATTTTAGCAGCTACTAAGCAAAGGCCCATCTATGTACATCAGCCACAACATGTTGGGTGGAAGGAATTTTTAAAATCACTA
This sequence comes from Lepilemur ruficaudatus, assembly GCA_963574885.1. Taxonomy (NCBI): domain Eukaryota; kingdom Metazoa; phylum Chordata; class Mammalia; order Primates; family Lepilemuridae; genus Lepilemur; species Lepilemur ruficaudatus. The sequence continues at coordinate 85,479 of CAUYRT010029970.1, forward strand.
CTGTGTAAAATTCAGTGGGTTAGATAATAGGAAAAAAGTTGTGAGGTATTTTTAAAACTTGAAGTGAGTTCTTACACTGTTTAAATCTAAAAAAAAATAGAGATATAGTTGGAAGAAGGGTGATAAAATGTGAGTTGGAACTCATATCTTTGTGGATGGGAAAAAAGACACTAGAAGGAAAATGGCAAAGAAAAGATATCTAGGTACTATGTAATTCACTCATCTCTGTACTCCAAGGACAGAAAACATAATTTCACTAAGTTAATGACAAGGAAAGAGAAGGGCTATAAATGTTACCAAGTCATTAAATATGAAATGTCTGATTTCAAATCACAAGTGTAGTTTATTATATCTCAAAGAGGCAGTACAATTAATCAAAATATGCACTGAAACTATTGACACAGTTTTGCCATCTCAATAGTAGCTTGTTTATTCTAGCAGCGAAGAAAGCTGGAGAGCAAGTAGCAATGAAATCACGAAAGGCGTTTTCCACAGCATGTTGAGAATTGAGTATTTTTCCTTGTAAGAAGTGGTCCAAAGCCTGGTGGTCCAAAGTGGTGGTCAGTTGGTGCAAGGTCTGATGAATACAGTGGATGACAGTTTCCAAGTCAGCTTCTGTAGTTGGAGCAGTGCTGTTTGTGTGACATGTGGGACATGTAGTCGAGCATTGTCCTGTAAGAGGATTGGCCCGTCTCCATTGACCAATCTTGGCTGCTTAATTGCAAGCATCGTCATCATTTCATCCAATTGGCTGCAGCAGACATCCGCTCTAATTGGGTGACCAGGTTTCATGAAGCTCTAGTGGAGAATATCAGCGCTGGACCACACAAACATCATTAGCTTTTTGGATGAATATTTGGTTTTGGACTATGTTTTGGCACTACATCTTTATCCAACCATTGTGCTGAATGCTTGCAACTGTCAGAAAGAATCCATTTTTCATCACACATAATAGAAATGGTGTAGAAATGGTTTGCATTTATGTACTAATTGCAAAGAAAGGCAACCTTAAGAGACGATTTCTCTTCTGATGCTCATTTAACTCACGTGGAACCCAACTGTCCAGCTTCTTTACCTTGCCCATTTGTTTCAAATGGTCCAATATTGTTGGAATAGTAACATCAAGCCTTGCTGCTAATTCATGCATAGGTTGAGATGGATTCACTTCTACTACAGCTTTCAGCTCATCATTATCCACCTTGGTCTCAGGTCACCCACATGGCTCATGTTCAAGATTAAAATCACCAGAATGGAGCTTCTCAAACCATCGATGTATTGTGCGTTCATTAGCCACATCCTTCCCACTTTGATATTTCAAGATGTCCACAATGCATTATTTCCATGATGGAACTCATATTTGAAAATAACACAGATTTTTGACTTACCCGTAGCTTCACAAAAATTGCTCTAAAAAAATCTGAAAGCCACAACACGCATTTGAAAGACTAAGGATGTACATTCACAATAAAAACAAAGTGCAAAGTGAAATGCCAGAGGTATCAACTGTCAAACTTAGTACTTAAGGAAACTGGACATTTCATACTTAATAACCTTAATAAATGGACTGATAATCCTGCTAAAAGAAATAGGAAAAGGCAAATATTACACCAGCTACTTTATAACCACCACAGAAATCCACAGCCACCCAACTGCATCCAGAGGACCTGTTCAGCGCTGAAATCCAGGTCTCGAGAGGCACACTGACAAACTGGATATAACCAGGAGTACTAGCAGGTTGGGGAAGGATACAGAACCCATACTTCATTGAGTATAACTTAGAAAGTGAATGCTTGAACCTGAAACAGAGAAAACTAAGGGAGATAGATCACCTCAAATACATGAATTGCTGACATGTGCAAGAGAGAGATTTGTTCTGTGTGGTACCAGAGGGAGAAAATTAAGACCAATGAGAAGAAGTTAGAAGGAGGGAGACTTCAGGTAAACAAAGAAAAATCTTTCCAAATATGTAACTATAAATGGGATAGACTACAGGAAGTATTTAAGTTGAGGCTAGACAAATAGCTGTTGGTGATGCTGGAGAGAGGATTTCTGCAGTAAGTGGGAGGGTGGACTAAGCGTCTAACTTTCCCTCCAACTCTCAGACTAAGCACGATCTCACATGGCAATAAGTAGCGTACCTGGCAGAGAGAAATGTTTTCATAAGGTTTTGCCTCGGCATGCAAATGAGCCTTAGCTTCTCGTTTATCGCCATGCACAAGCAGGATTGGTTTCTTCCTGAAAAGAGAAGTGTTTAAAATAACACCATTCATGAAGCTGGACTCTGGCCTACCTAAGGAACGTTAGCTTCCTTACCAACCAACACTTGTTTCTCTGGCTTTTGTGGTGATTGAGTATAGGGGCTAATCAGTTAATGTTCATTCATCAGTTAACCTTTATAATGGGACTACATAGTCTGATCCCAAAGCTCTGCTGCAACACAGAGGTTATGACTCAAGGAAGTCCCTAAATAAATTATCTTTGTTGGCCCAACAGGACATATAGGTGGCTCTGTGTTAACTATTTAAGTTCAAATAGATTAGAGACACAATCATTATTGTAAAATATAATGCTTTTCTCTTTCCTTTCTTTTGGGCCAAGCACTGGATTCACTTCACACTGCACCTATATTCCCCAAGCTCCTACCATGTGCTATGGACTGAGCTAGACCCAAAAGACAACAGTGAACAGGCCCAAGTCCACAGCACAAAGCAGACTTGCTAAAATGGTGGTTAGATTTCAATAAAGAGCCCAAGCTACGTTGAAAGTGCTACATTTTCGAATTCAAGACAATATAAGAACACTCTGTAGGAATAAATTTAAAAAGGTTTTTAAGGGATCCTTCATCTTCTCTGGTTAATTCAAATCAGGATAATCCTTACAAATCAATATGTTTTTTACAAGCTCTCCCAACACAACAAAAAATTGGATACAAGCAATCAAACAAGATAAGTTGTAGCCTTTTCTACATTTATCAATCACACTGCAGAGACACTATACATAAAAGGACAATAATAAACTAGAAAGGATCACAGAAAATGTACTTCCAATACTAATGCCTAACTACCTCATGCCCAGTAGGCTTACATGGCAGGTATAATAAGTCTATGAAACATGTATTCCTAACTTCCCTATTTGGAAAAAGAATTTTTTTAAAAAAGAAAAACAGTATAGAGAATAATGTAAGAAACACGTATCACCTAGAAACAAATGTTATCAGATCAGCTTGTCTTAAAGAGACTAAACATTACTTATAAAAACTGAAGTCCTCATTAATTCTTTCAAATTTACTGGTTCTATGAACTATTACAAAAGGCAGCATTTGACCAAAACATGATCTGAATTTTTCTACGTACAAATTCTGGATGCTAACTAAACTTGCCATTTAGGTGATTATTCATCCTTACAATGGTTTTGATGGCTTTCCCAAGATGCATCCAGCAATAAGGCCGTAGAGGGAGGATTGTTTTGTCCCATTAATTACCTAGAATCCAGAGGACAGCGTACTAATTTGCTAGTATCACAAACTGAGTGGCTTAAACAGAAATTTATTGTTTCACAGTTCTGGAGGCCTGAAGCCCAAGATCAAGGTGCTGGCAGGGTTGGTTCCTTCTGAGGCTATGGGGGAGAGTCTGTTCCAGGCCTCTCTCTCAGCTGTTGGTGGCCTCAGGCATTCCTTGGCTTACAGATGACATTCTCCCTGTGTCTTCACATTATCTTCCCTGTGTCCCAATTTCCCCCTTTTATAAGGATATCAGTCACATTGGATTAGCACCCATTCTAATGACCTCATTTTAGCTTGGTTACCTTTGTAAAAACCGTATCTCCAAATAAGATCCCATTTGGAGTTACTGGGGCTTAGGACTCCAACAGATCTTTTTTGGGGTGAGACATTTCAACCCTTAACAGATACCAAAGGAATTATAGTCTGCATTTTGCCAACACTCTAAAGTGGTGACAATTTGATTTCAAGGTCTTTGAGAAGACAAGGGAGGAAGAACAGAAAATGCCAATGCCATCCCTAGGCACACCTAGGAGCAGCCAGGGCAGAGACGGCTTGTTGCCTCCAGACAGCCATTCACCCCCCTCTTCTTTCCTAAACGCTGATTTTATTCAGGACAAGGTATTCTCAGCTAAAGGCATTTCCAGCCTCTTTTGGAGCTGGTTAACACCATGCAGCTGAGCTATGCTCTATGAAACAGACACAGGTTTTGTGTGGGACTTCCAGGGAGGCTCAGATGGGCACAGCTGGAAGGTGAGTCTTTTTGTCCTTCTCCCCCTTTCCCCTTCCTGCTACCTGGAATGCAGACAAGTGAGCTAGAGCTCTAGCTGCCAACCTGGACAACAAGGTGACTCTGAAGACTAAAGGTATACACAAGGATGGTGGGATGGAAAGGGTGGGTGGATAAGTCCCTGAGAACCACTGTACCCCAAAATCCAGACCACAAATGTCTACCATTTGGACTCCTCCTTGGCTGGAAAAATTAATTTCTGACTTATTTAAGCCACTGTTATTTTGGGTTTTCTGTTAGATGCAGCTAAAACTAATCCTTTGTGTTACAGGTCAAAAACAAGCCCTGAATGCCAAAGCTGCTTGGGAAATTTCAACAGCATTTTGTCTACTATTAGTGACAAAGGTTTCCACAAACTGATGCCCTAAATGCACCAAGAATTTTGAGGACCCTGATGATCGTTCTTTTCTTATGTGTGTTTCATTCCATCCTACTTACTGTTATGGGATTCTGCAACATAAATGTGTTAGAAACAGGGACCAGTGGTACTTGACTGTGCGATGCTGTCTCTGTATGGTCTGTATTGCCCAACATGGGGTCGATGAACAGAACTGAAATTTCATCACCTCCACAGCCTGGATAAGGGAAGACTCTACGTATGACCCCCTTTCTTAACTTCAGAAAAAAATCATTTGAGAAACACAAAGAGATCCTCAAAAAAGAACAGCGTCAATGTGCTAAGTGTGGCATGCTGGCCACGTGTTAGCATGCTTACAGGTCTAGAAAGCATGTGGAGATAGTTTTTTCCTCCAATTAATACTGGACATAAAGTTACACTGAGTTAGAATTTGTCCTTATCTACTTTTGGACAAACAGGAAAATGCTAAAAACTGTAAAAAAGAATGTGTTGGATTAAATAGATAAGAAATGCTGTTTTCCCAATATAACTTAGCATCTATATGATTCCAATGATTTCAAAAGAAATATTTTAAAAAGCTTTTGCCTGAGAAATACAAATCTTATGTTTTCAAGTCCCATTACAGTTTATGGTGTTGTCTGTCACCCTGTGGAACTCACCTGAACTCTGGTGGATACTGTCTTATGAGCCAGTCCACATCAAAGCAGTAGTTAAACTAGATGGGGGAAAAGAAGACTAACTAAGTCACCAGTAATTACACCAAGCAGTTCATAAGGAGAACTGTTACTAGGTTTCAAGAAACTCTAAAATAATGATGTACCACATATATCATTTATAAACCTGGACAATTATGCTGCAATATTAACAAACAAACTTAAACTTCACCTTAAAGAGATTACATGGTTAAGGAACCTGAATAAATGGAGCCAAATACACAAGATAACAGGTTCTACGGAAATAATCTCTGCACGCTTTGGCAACATTTGTACTTGCCAATACGGTGCTACCACATTATTTCTAACAGCCCTAAGATTAATTTAAATAAAGGGGCTTATAAATTTATCACTTTTTCCTTAGGTGATTATAAGACAGAAACCCAAGACAAAGATCCAGGACTTTCAGAAAAGAACATTTCCTTCTAGGCTTACTAGCTAGCTTTGTACACAGGCACCTGGGACTGGTATTCACTAGGCTTGTAACAACTACATCTTGACCACAAGTTCTGTACTGGTCTTACCCATGGGGGGCTCCTCCCTGCATCTGGGTAATCCTGGACATTGTAACTCCATCTAGCTAAGAGAGCACACCCAAAAGCTCCCCACCTTCCAGCTGGAGACCAAGACTCTCCTGGGCACATCAAACATGAAGGGCACAGAAAGCCATGCTTTTTCCAGGGACATGGCCTTTTTTCTGATCATTTACTTGTGAGTCTAGAGCACTAACATGATTTATCTACACAAAGGGACCAGCTCAGTCAGGAAGGAGCCACAGATCACAGAATTTCATATTTTTCTAAATCAAATCAAACTTGAGTTAGCTTTCACTCTACTCACACCTCCCCAAGGGGCTATACCAGAGTCTGAGATTATCAGTGCCCCAAAAAGAAGTCTTTCAGGCTGGACTGTCCAAGTCACTTTGGACAGTCCAGCCTGAACTTGCCAGTCCTTGTGGCCTGAGTCAGATGCTCTCCTGATAGTGACATCTATGTTCTATGTTGATGACCATGGATCCCACACAACTGTGTGCTTGGTTCCAACCTCCAGGTAAATACCATCTTGGGGACCCTGCACCGGACTGAGATACAGGTCCCCACCTCTCATTTTCTTGTGGAGTTGTTTAATTATTTGTTTCCTTTCACCTGAAGAAAAAAAAAAAACTTAACAGTAAACTTACCTGAGCTGAAGAAACAAGTGTCCCAAATAGAGGAGACAAAATATCTGAGAAGACAAAAGATATAAATCTAATTCATATGCAGATAAAAATTATCTAGTCATAATAATCACAATTAACTTATTCAACAGTCATTGATAATCAAGATCAGACTCAGAAAACACTTAAGTGGAAAGTCACCACAAAGCTTCAATTTTTAATGTTTCATAAAATTCAAGAAAAAAATTTCCCCATATTTATTATATTCTTTCATAAAACATAATGCAAAACTAAAACCTACAACTTCAAGTACTGGATGACTGGTCAATTTCAGAGAGTCAATATGGACAGTCAGGATACATGTTCTTTCCAGATCTCTGAATTTTTATCCCCTTCAAGTACCCATTTGAGGCCCTCTCCAGGAAACCTCTCAATCCTGGACTAGCAAGACGGTTCTCCTCTGGAGCCTGAGAGCACTTGCTTCCTGTAAACGAAAGGGCAGAGGCATTCACAATTCTAAACTCACAATCCTGGTGTTCCTGGTCATCTCCAAGGAGATCCCACTTTGAACCCATTGAAGCTTTATGTTATGTAGGTTGGAAAGCTCACTCCTCATAAACTACACCACAAGAGGAAGTACATGATAATCACAACCTTCCATTATAACAGCCACACCTATAGAGAACCCATTAGGTATTAGGCACTGTTGTTGGCACTTCCCATGTATTACTTATTCCTCACAGCCATTTTCTGAGCTAGGGTGTTATTTCTGTTTTCTGGATGATCAGAGAGGATTTGAACCCAGGCTGTCTGGCTCCAGCACCTCTGCTCTTAGCCATCAAACTGCCTCTAAGGATTAAGAGTGGGCTCATTCATTTATCTAACAGATATTTACTGAGTGCCTCCTGTCTTCTAGACATTGAGCTAGATGCTATGGTACAAAGATTTTAAAAGAACAAAAAAATAATCTTAAGGAAGTTCCTACCTTCTTGGGAAAGTTGCACAATTAGGAGATAAAGTAGGGGCCAGGCACAGTGGCTCATGCCGGTAATCCTAGCACTTTGGGAGGCTGAAGCAGAAGGATCACTAGAGGCCAGGAGTTTGAGACCAGCCTGAGCAACAGTGAGACCCTGTCTACAAAAAATAAAATTAGCTGGGCATGGAGGCATGCAGCTGTGGTCTCAGCTACTTGGGAGGCTGAGAAAGGAGGACCCCTTGAGCCTAGGAGTGCGAGAACAGCCTGGGCAACATAGTGAAATCCCATCTCTACAAAACGTCCCAGCTACTCAGGAGGCTGAGGCAGGAGGATCCCTTGAGCTCAGGAGTTTGAGGTTGCAGTGAGCTATGATGACACCACTGTACTCTGGCCTGGGCAACAGAGTGAGACCCTGTCTCAAAAAAAAAAAAAAAAAAAAGATAAAGTGTCATATGTTCTTCCATTTTGCCCACACCAGCATGTCCTACCTTTCTAAATTTCCCTCAAATTTCAAGGGCCATTTGAAGTTCTCCTTCCCCCATGAGTTCTTCTAAATGATCTACAATTATGGCATGATAGGGTTATTAAATCAAACAGCATGGATTCTGGCACTGGAATGCCTGGATACAAATCCCAGCTCCACCATTTTCCAGCTCTGTGACCTTGGGCACTTGTCTAAACTTCAGATCTGTCACCTATCCAAGAAAGACAACTGTAATATTTACCCATAGCTGCTGACGATTAAGAGAGAAAAATATATGTAAGCTCCTGTCATGTTACCTCCCCCCCTTCCTCAATATCTTGGTGCTAACAGCTAAAATGATAAACATTATATTAATACATAGCAAAACTTTGCAATGTTCTCTTATTTCCTGTGTCAGCCTCACTCAAAACAACACTAACAACTGTCATAGTTCTTCAAAGTACCTAGATTAGAGATTCTCAAAAAGAAAACAACCTGTAGAATCCAACTCTGTACAGTATGGAATTAAATACTCTAATATTTATACATCACACAGAAGAAATGATATACAATTTTATACTAGTTACACAACATTGTTGTTGTTGTCGACAATGAACATAAATCTATTCCTGAATATGGGCCAGAAAAAAAGTTAATCTGAAATAAAAGTAATAATGTTTATTGTATGTATCTGGCTTGTGCTGGTCACTTCACGTATTTGCTCCCCTTTTTCTGAATCCCCAGTTTAGAGATGACAGCTCACTGCAACCTCAAACTCCTGGGCTCAAGTGATCTTCCTGCCCTAGCCTCCTAAGTAGCTGGGACTACAGGCACACGCTGCTACATTTGACTAAATTTTCTATTTATCGTAGAGATAGGGGTTGTACCATGTTGCTCAGGCCAGTCTTGAACTCCCAGCCTCAAGTGATCCTCCTGCCTTGGCCTCCCAAAGTGCTAGAATTACAGGTGTGAGCCACCACTGCACCTAGCCTGAATCCCCAGTTTAAAGATAAGTAAACCAAAATTGAGAGACTGTTAGGTCCCTGTGTTAATTCACACAGCAAATGGGTGGTGAGGCCAGGAATTGTGCCTCTAATTCTAGAACTCCTGCTATCCCCCCTTGCAGGTGTTCCCTGGAGAGTAAGGAGAGCAATCAAAGACCATCTTTCGATTCATAATGGAGACATCTACTTACATTCTTTTTCGCTTCTTCACCAGGAAGCAAAAGTGGGGCCTCTCAAACTCCACTGGACATTGGAATTCCCTGAAGGGCTTATTAAAACACAGACCACATGGCTTCCCCCTCAGTTTGATTCAATGAATCTGGGGGGAGCCCTAGAATTTGCATTTTAGCAAGTTCCACGTGATGTTGCCTGTCCAGGGGCCATAGAGAACTACTGCGGTAAAGTATTTGCTGCTTTGTCAATAAAGGGTTATTATTGATCAAGTTTAATCTTCAACTTAAAAGTTAAACAATTTTAAACATTGTGCTACGTGTTATAAGGGGCTGAGCTAGAGGGTTTTGAGAAATACCCTCTGATTGCTTGAGCTAACAATTTGCTGTCAAATGAATGCACTTGCTTGTTAAAAAGAATTTTTTTCCCCTTGAGAGTAGTTAAGACCACAAAGAAGAGTTCTTGGAGATCATTCTGGGCTGCCCTCCTTGTTTCACAGAGGGGACACTCAAGAGCAATTCACAGCTCCTTGACACCCAGCATCCTCTTACCCTTGATGTGGAGGGCTCCGGAGTTGTACTTTGGCTTAATTCCTGAGACTTTAGTGAGGTAAAACTGGAAGGGGTTCCCTTTATCCAACATGTCCCAGATATCTTGCCCTTCCCCTGACGTTTCATATTCATTTTCCTCCTCTTTGAGCCTGTGACAGGCAGGAGGGCCAAGATTTCCAGTTCTCTGGGCAGTGCCATCCTTGGGAGCAGAAATGTCTTCCTCTTCTTTGACCACCACTTTCTCAGCCTGCTTCTGTGGTGTTTCTGGTTGTAGCTCATCATCACTGCTGGAGAGACACCAACCTAGGTACTCCTGGGAACCACTTTTCTGCCTTTTGGGAGGTGATCCCAAATCTGTGTTGCTGAATTTCACGGGTGACACTTTCCTCCGGTGTGCGGCTTTCCGGGCCTCAGAACAGGTGTAACTTGGCTCATGTGCTGCTCCTTGCCCATGGGGAAGAGAAGAGGTGGATGGCTTGTCCAGTTCTGGCTTTTCATCCTCACTTTCATCACTACTGGATATTGTCCACCTCCCATAATCACCTTCCTGAGACATTATACTTCTGAAAACGAAAGATGGAAATATCATTTCCCATTCACCAGGAGATTGGCAAAATAATTTTATTGCTCTCAACTGTGCTGTCAGATGAACTTCTGCAACACAAATAGCACTCTTTTGATACTTATCAGAGGCTGAGCCGCCTTACATCAGTTGCTTTGTAGGAGTGGCTCAGAGGTATTTGTTTTATCCTAGGCACACTACTAGAATCTGTAAAGGGATCTCGACATACAAACAGCAAAAATACTGGTCTCCTTTCTCCTGCCCTCCTTTTGTCTTTCAATCTAGACCTTGTTCTTAGAGACCATTAAGAAAGGGGTTGGAGCCAAATTCCAAAATAAGATAAAAATGTTCGTTCTTGACTCTGAAGCTTCCAATAGGTGCTTTAGGTTAAAACCAATTTAAGGAATTTCAAGGGTAATTCTGACTATGCTCAAATGCTTAAGGTCAAATCAGAACTTATAAATCCATCTTTCACCCAAGCAGACACCAACAGGATTTCAGTGATTACGCATGTCTTACTTCCCCAAGGATAAGCCATTTAACATAAAGCTTAAAGATGAACGCCAAGTGACCACTTCTGTATGTGTATCATCTGTAAGTACTTCCATGAGGACCCAACTAAAGAGATAATTATCTTACTGGCCATGTCATAAATCAAACTACTAAAACCCGCAGAGAAAGAACCAGTAATGAAGCAAAACACTTATTTTCTAAACGACACAGTATGATTTCCATTTCCTTGCTCTAAGAGGAAAGTCCATAAAACACTTTTGGTTTTACCTACAAAAATCAACAATAAAGGGCTCCCGAGAGTTTCCAGATAGTTGAAGAACTATTCCTTAATGTGATACTTTTAATATTTTATAACAAAACCCAGAGACAAAACTCAAGATTCTATGTTCAGATTAATACAGTATCTTTAAGTTTTTGCAGTTTTAACAGGATACATGAGCAGGGTAAAACCAAGCCAGAAGGTGGCACTTGGTAGACAGGACCTACATTCCAAAATAAAAGCTTGATTCTACATCAAAAGATTGCAAATAAATACATGTTTCCTTCAAATGCATGCATGTTTCCAGCTAAAAAAAACTAAGTATCCATTACTTTTCACAATTTCTCACTTACCTTTTTCAATTAACTACCAGTCAAGTCAAACAAGGCTTCTGTAAATTATACATTCCTAGGCACTTTCATGCAAGAGTGCACGCATCAAGACAAAAAATTTGGCCCACTCTTCATGACTCAGTGTCACTATTACCCTACCTGGTATGGACACCATTTTACAGCCAAAGCCTTAGGGACTACAGAAACGGATGGGACCACTTGCTTCTGTAATAGACTGTCTAGAACTTTTGAGCACTCAGATCTGCTTTCCAAAAGTTTTCTGTTCATTTCTACTTTGTCCAGCCTACTTGTACAGCGTATTAGAACTCAGTGTATTTTCCCTAAATTGTTTCTAATCTGCTAGGTTAAAAACCAGATAACTAAGCTTGTTAGAATTGTATTCTCATAGTTAAAAGAGTTTGAATGCCAGGTTTTCTCCATGAAAGACTCATACTGATTTACTACTTAACACCTACTTTAGCAACTTAGGTGTGTTTTACCTTGTTTAAAAACACTCTTAGATTCTCTTAGTGTTCCAGAGTCGTGGAGGTATTTAAGCTACCACAATTCACTTTGAAGAACTATTTTCAAGGCTACAATTTTGGGACTTTGAAGTTATTTAAAACAAAAGAAACACCTCAGTAAAAAAAAAATACTCCAAAAGTTAGCTCTAGCTTCCTTTGAATTCTAAAATAGCTCTAAAGCAAGGTGTTTAGTAATAGAATCTTCAATTACAGTCCTCAGGTTCTCTCTCGATCGCTTTCCCATTCAAAAGCAAATAGCAGGTCTCAGTTTTGGTGAGAAAGGGTTCAGCTTCCAGTCAGAGAAAAGCCATTTGCAGACTCTTAAGAGGATACCATCATCTCTTCCCTAGGTGAGCAAACACAGTAGCCTGTATTGCTTATACATAAAATGGAATCCCCAACCCCGAGAATTCTGTATGTAAAACGTTTGGCAACTCTTAACTACTTGGAGCAGCAGTACCCGACCTTCTTGATACCAGGGACCAGTTTCGTGGAAGACAGTTTTTCCACAGACCAGAGAGTGGGAGGTCACCGCCTGCACTCCAACTCAGATGATCAGGCGTTGTTTTCTCATGGGGAGCGTATGACGGTCTTGCTACAATAACAGGAAAATATCTAATCCTGTAATTTGCTAGTAACAGCTAAAGATCAGTCCTGTGAGCTCTCTCACTGCTGGCAGGCAACCTGCTGGGATTCTGTTTTTCACAAACACCTGAAAAGAGCCCAGAAAGAAAATGTAAATCTTTCTCTTTACATTTCACCAGCTCACCACTTTAAAATTTGTTTCTATGGCCTGGAGGTGTTCCTGAGAAGCCCCAGGGTGGACAGCAGGGGGATAAACTCCAGGCCTTTGTTTCCAGCCAAAACCATACCTCAGGGTAAAATCACATCCCCTGTGACAGGCCTTACTATATCTCAGAGATAACCAATTCTCCAAGAATGAAAAAAGGGGGACAACCTGACATCTCACAGCAGCCTGCTAATTACTCCACAACAATTACTATTTTCTCCTTTGTCCCCACAAAAGCAGCAAGCCACTTGGCCTCCCCGCTGGTATCTCCCTTCTCTTTAAGATGCCACACCATCTCCCTGCTCTCTTCCCCGCTTTCTCTCTCTCATTCTCTGTCCTTCTAAAGGATAAAATAAACTTTTTTACTTTTATATCTTAATTTCTGCTTGAGAAATCTTTCTCCACCCGCACCACGAGCATCTAGTAGGCTTTCCACCACCCAACAGCGCGCCACCTGGATCCTTCGAACGCGCAGTTTGCAGTGGGGTTCATGCTCCCATGAAGGTCTGATGCCACCAATGATCTGAGGGGGCGGGGCTTGGGCAGTGATGCCAGCGATGGGGAGCAGCTGTGGGTGGGGGGGGAGGCTTTGCTTGCCCCTGTTCACTGCTTGCTTCCTGCTGTGGGGAGGGGAGGGGGTGTTGGGGACCACAGATTTAGAGGATTTCTAAGGTTTTTAGTTTTATCATTACATTTTCTAAAACCACATGGGAGTGGAATTACATTCAACAAGGCAGGACAAATGGTTAAGAAGGCAAAAAATAAAGCTCTAACAGACATTTCCCAGAGAACAAAGCCTTTTTTTTGGTCCTGCTCTACACACAAAGTTTTGGATCTGCTGACACTCAAAAGTATGCCTGAGAGTTGTTTACTAAAGACAAATAACCTGATACAGTTCATTGGGTTACAATTTAATGCAACACATCAACAAAACTGTGTCTCAAGTGTAGCAGGTTACCAACCTCTTTATGAAATCAAGGACCCGGCCTGTTAAAAAGAAGCTGAGCTGTTGGTGAATGATCAAACAGGAACTTTTTACTTTGCAGAGCTGGATCTGGACACCAGCATCAGAACTTTACTTCTCCCATATAGGCACAGGTTCCCAGCATTCCAGGGAGCTTTGTAATCAAGTCATACAATTTTATAAATATAGAACCCTGGGAGCTCTTCTCCAATTGTTCCATCTCTGTCTTCACTGGACAGTGCCTGGTACAGCCTAAGTCTAAAGTTGCACTTTTTGTAAATAGTGCCGGAAGAATTGGAGTATGATACAGGTGGGCCAATTCTAAGTCCCGGCATTCAGTCAGGGCAGCAGTGTTTTCCAGAGTGGAGGTGTCTGGGACTTGACATTAATTAACACTGCATTGTGAAGGTATCTCCCTTTTCCATTCCAATCCAAGCTCCCTGTTTAAGTCAAGGAGAAAGTAGTAGTTTTGTAGAAAGTCCTTTAATCTTGCTTGCAATATCAGGCTTGTGCTCTTCTGCATGCACCAACATTTACCAACAATGGAAAGGTTTCTTATAGCTCCATATTTACCATAACATAATAAAGCCTTCTAGCTACTTGGGAGGTTGAGGCAGGAAGATCACTGAACCTAGGAGTTTAAGGTTGCAGTGAACTATGCTGCCACCACTGCACTCTAGCCTGGGTCACAGAGCAAGACCCTGTCTTAAAGAAAACAAAAAAAGAAAAACAAAATAAAGTTTGCTTTTTGAGAGAGTGTTTATGTAAAAAAGTGAGTGGATTCAAATAAAAATATTAAGTAAATAATAGTATATGTGTTGAGAGAATAAAACAAAAACTAGGGAGGCAGGTGAGTGAAATTTGGCAAAGACTTCACTGAGAGGATGAAAAATCTAAAGAAATTCTCCCATCAAATGCCAACTCAGAACATAGTCAGAACTTTTATTAAGGACTTTAAAAAATGTTGTGGATGTGAAAAAGTACTCCATTTAGACCTGCAGGTGCTTCCCCTCACCCCAACCATACCAGACCCAGCTGGGGCACTTATTTTACACCTTCAGCTGCTCCTTCTCATAAAGCTTAAAGACCATCAGGTGGGCCTGGAAGCCAGGTTGTGCAGCTGAAGTCCTTTGTGGCCAGTGGTGGGTAAACAGGGGCCCCAATTTCAAACCCAGTCATTACTGGGTGGTAAATCAACACTTAGATTAACAGCTGAGCCTCAGTTTCCTCATCTGTGTAATGGGTATCATGCTTAACTGCCAGTGTTCATTTAACAACTTGTTAAGCAGCTAATTTGTACCAAGCAATGGGAATAGGGAGTTAGCAACATACACTATCTGCACCAGAAGAGCTTAATACCAGGAAGAGACCGATCCAACATAAAAATTTTAAGAAAAGCTAATTACAGATATTTTATGAGACAGAAAAAAATAGATGCCCTTACTTTGTAATACTCTTTAAAGAAGTAACATTTTAAGTGAGACTCAGAGGACGAAAAGGATCTCGCTAGCTAAAAGACGGGGCGAAGAGCATTCCGGATAAATGGACCCCCACCTGCTAAGGCCAGGAGGTGGGAACAAGGTCACAACTGCAAGAGCAAATAGAAGGGCAGGCAGTGGTCAGAGATGAGGGGAGATGCAAGGCGTGTTAAAAGCGCTGGATTTTGTTTTAAGAACGACGGGGCCCCACGGGGGGGCTTTAATAAGGCGAGTACCATGATCTGGTTTACCTTTTTAAAGTATTACGCTCGCGACTATTCTGTATGGAGAACGGTGTGCACGGAGACAAAAATCAGAGAAAAGGATCCTGCAGCGGCTCAGACAGATGCAGAAGGAGGTGGGGACGGAAGCGGGGATGGCGAGGAAGCAGCGACAGCTGCTAACTTTCCTGTGCGCTCACCTGGGGCCGGGCACAACTTAAAGCACCTCACCAGGTACAAGCTCATTTCACC
Source organism: Lepilemur ruficaudatus (assembly GCA_963574885.1). Classification (NCBI taxonomy): domain Eukaryota; kingdom Metazoa; phylum Chordata; class Mammalia; order Primates; family Lepilemuridae; genus Lepilemur; species Lepilemur ruficaudatus. Next base: position 101,055 of record CAUYRT010029970.1, read on the forward strand.
CTCGCAACGGCTCTGCGCCACGTACCACGACCATCCCCACTTACCAGGAAACCGAGCACAGAAAGGCTAAGTGCCCGGCACGCGGTGAGCGCTCGACATGCGCCAGGTTTTACCGCCTGCCCGAGACCACCCCCCGCCCCAGTAAGTGGCGGAGATGGAACGAGAACGCTCGCGGGAGGCCCGCCGCGCCCACACTCCGGACAGCAGCCGGGGCTCCGCGACGCGGCCCCTCAGAGCTGCTATTACTGAAGGATCCCGGGGGGTAAGGGGGGCTGCACCGTTTCCGCCGCGACCCGGCCAGCAGCAGGACAGTGGGCCCGGAGGCAGCCACCTGGAGACCGAGCCGAGCCCGCAGCCGACGCCACGTACCTCAGGCACGCACAGTCCTCGACTCCCGCTCCTCGGCGCTGCCGCGCACGCGCGCAGTTCAAACCCTCCACGCCGCGGCGCGCGCTTCGCAGCCCTGCCCCTTCCACTTCCCCTTCCGGGAAGCCTGCCCCTGGGTCCTAAAGACCGCCGGATGCGGAGGCGCTGCCGGGTGCTTCCCCAGGAGGGCGCGGAGGGGACACCGCCTTCCCTAGCTTCGGGCTCTCGTCTTGGCGACTTCTTAACAAAAAAGAGAGAGAAATAGAAAGGCGTTCCCTAGCTTATCCAGTTAATTAGCAAAACTCAACCTGTTCGTGGGGACTCAACCTGTTCGTGGGGATTCTCGTAGACTGCGGGCTGCCAGGGCTCGAAGCAGGAATGTTTGAAAGTTGGAGAAAGGATGAGGTGAGGGAGGCTAAAGGCAGCTGCGGACGGGCAGACGTGTGTCCTGGGAGGAATGG
>CAUYRT010029971.1:0-46811 GCA_963574885.1 Lepilemur ruficaudatus
TAGGTTTTTGAATGTAACAAGATAAGTCAACTTGAGTGGTAATATATTTTGGGAAATCAGCTCACTACAAATTGTGACTGTAAACATTGTACTGTAAATGCTTTGTAGTTTTCCCCCAATAAAAAAAAAAAAAAAAAAAAGATTCCTCCTGACCCACAACTGCCTCATTCTATTAGAGCTATAAATCTATTCTGGAAAAACCAGCCTCCCCGCCCCCACTGCTTCCCCAGTCCTTTGGCTTGCTGCAGTCAGCAATTACTTGCAATATTTATATGTTGCCTTAGGGCCCAAAGAATCATGAAGGTGAGTTAGTATGATTCCTGATTTCTGAATGTGGGTGAAGGAGACAGAAATTCTTTCCTCTGAGAATGTTCTGTATGAGCCAGAACTAGGAAAACCCTCTTTGTAACTTAGTTCATAGAAAAAGGATAGGTAATGATCCCACCAACATGTAGCAGGCAAGGATGAAAGCAAGAGGGGATATTTGAGATAGAACTTTTCAGAGGCTGAGCATTTAAATCTTTTCCTCTTTGGAAATTAAACTGCTGATTTTCCTAAGCAGTTTCTTTGCTTGGTAGTTTTTCTATTGACAACAATCTCTGAGAGTTTGTTAGGATAAATATAGGCATGGAAATCCTCCTACAGCAAAATAAAGCTCCTAAAATGTTGTATTTTCTCTTTGTGTGAGTAAAATATATAAACCATGTGTCTATGTACATTTAATGTATTTTCCAAATTCTTTTTGCTATTCGGAGCATAGGACATTTTGGATATTTTAAGAGAAATGTGGGCTGATGTTTTACAGTATCTCCTGCAGAGTAGCTACTGTTAAGTGGCAGCAGTAAATAATAACCACTGGTTCTAATTGCTTAGAGAATTTCCAGTGATAATCTGTGATGTAATTAAGTAAAAGAAACCAGTGCTGTCTTTAACCACTTCCATTCCCCAGAGAGGCATCAGAACTTCCAGGGTTAAAGTTACCTGGTAGGGCAAGGTTAAGCCCCCAGACACACTGCATCTCGAATAGGAAAAGTCAACCAGTCCTTCAGGTTTTTTGTCATTGCTGCTAACTGAACTATGCTGAGCCTATGTTCATCCTTTTATGAGATCATTAAATGTTATCTTCTGTTTATTTCTGATTCCTAGAATTAGGCTGGATGAAAATAAAGAGTTTATGTTCTGAACAGGGGCCAAAAAGTGGGTCCAACAGAGCTCCCAGCCCACTGGTGTATGAAGAGAGGGCACGGAGAGAGTGTTGCCACTGCTTGGTGTCTGTGGCTGTCCTAACTTGGGCTAGGCTGGGGAATGGTAGGTTTCCTGTGGGCCCTTTTTCTAGGAAAATCCTAGGGACTCCTCCCCTACTCTCTATCCTGACTTGTCTGTTTCTACCAATGAACTCTCATACTTGTAGCACTCTAGGTTCTAGGTGTCTTTGGAAACCTCCAAAGGGGATTTTCTGCTGAAGTTAAGTGCAAACTCAGTTCTGGAAGAAGTGTAGGTGGCTTTTCCCTTTGGGCCATGCAAATATATTTAACCTGGTTTCAGAAGAATGATCAGCCCTCTTGTTATTATTGTTATTTGTTAGCCATCACTACACGTTATAGGAATTGATCAAGACCAAGTTTCCTTCCAGCAACCTTGCTTTACTGGTGCCAAAACTCAGAGACAGCGTAATAAGTGTTCAGGGTCTCCGGGACCCTGAGAGCTGTGGAGCTCATGGCGGCCTTATACCCTTCTGTCTCCAAGAATTCAATAACCATGAGGTTTCTTAAGGATGATGAAATAGTTGAAGGGTGATAGCCAGCTAGAAGAATGTCAACTGCAAACCCGCCAACAAGTTGCATTTCTATCAAAGCTATCCTAAACATACTACCTGTGAAGATAAGACTTTCCTTTTCATTGCATAATAATTTCCGTTGGCTCTCTACTTTTCATCTTTCATGCATTTGATTGCTTGCTGCTGTTTAAGTTGCTTATGATTAAAAAGACTAGAATTTTTGGAAGGAGAAAGGATACCAACTTTGAAAACTTCAATCAGAATGCAGACTCTCTAAGTTCAATCAGTTTCTATTAAACCTTCAGATGTGAATTACCCATATTTTTCAGGGTTCACATTCCTCATTATAGGTAACCAGTTTTAGAGTCTTGAGACCTTGCTTGGTTGTAAGCTCTCGTTATTCAGCTAGAATATATTGATATGTTTATTGAGTACAGAGTTTTGGAGTTTTCATTGGAGGCAGGCAATTTCCTGAATTAATTAAAATTATAAGACGCCATATACTTCTAACTCAAGTTACAGGTGTGCTTTCCATGAAATGCAGTTGCTAATGTACTATTTAATTCAAGTTGTCTTACACACTATTATGAGAGTTTGTGATTTCAACAGGGTACCTTTTGATTGCAAGAGTGATTGCATAATATCACCAAAAGGGAAAAAGCTCAGGCTTATAAAATCATTCAAAGCAAGTACTTTGTTTTGATGGATGGATGTTTTCCTAAAAAGCCAGGTTATTGCCAATTTCTTATCCTGAAAGTGACTTTATGATTATAAGAGTCAGATAGGTTCAGGAGAAAGAATACTCCATTTCAAGTAGTGACTAGCACATTACCACGAACCCAGCATAAGACGTACAAATGTCAATTGAATTCCAATGGAAATAGGAGTAATGTGACCATCCACATTAATTCACAGCCTCAGACAGAGAATTTGCTGTTTGTGGCCCTGATTAGGCTGATATGATTCTAGCTCCATGCCTAGTGCTCAGTAAATCTTTATGGGATGATTAATGTATAAACCTAAAAGTGATATTTTGGGGATCTTAGAAGATGCCAGCTTTTGCAGGGTGTGTGTGTGTGTGTTTTTATCATGAATTGTGAAATCACTCTAAGTCACTGAACAAGAAGGAGGACGCATCTGGCAACCCCCCATCTGCTTTTGGTTTATAGGTATAGAAAAGCCCTGGTGTGAACTTTGGTTGGAGGTAAGATAGCCAAAGCGGAAGTGCTTAAATCTATGCTTATTTAGCTGTATTAAGTGCTCATTTGCATTCTTGAGACTTTTCCTAATTTTTAGTTTTCTGCAGCTCCTCAGCCAAGGGAGTTCCCAGAATAGACAAGCATGAAATTAGTTTCTCAAACTTGTTTAGTAATAGATGGAAATCTCATAGCTCACTTCCATTGGGGTGGTTTTTGTTTTTTTAAATTCTTCTGTTGCTGCATAGACACTGGTCCAATCTCTATCCAGAGAGCTGGATGAAATAAAACTTTCCCCACTTGCATTTTGGGCGGTCTATAAGTGTGTTTGAGAACTGGTTCTTTCCCAATGGACTGAGAGTCTCATTGTATACCAGCCTTCCTGTTTGTAAGCATCCATCTAGCATTTATTATGAACTGCTCTAGATTGTCATTTTCTCACTGACTTCATTCATGCCCACATCAACCTCATGGGAATGCAGGCACAGCCCTCTCCTAAACCAAAACCAAATGTGAAAGCCTAGTTTCCTTTCCTCCTCTTGGATCCCAGGTGCTCAGTAGCATATTGGTCTCTGTAAGTATGAGCCAGCATAGAAAAAGTGCTTAATGGCACACAGCAGACATCAGCAATGAGCATGAGAAAAATTGGCGAGTAAGGATATTTACCCACTGCTGATCTCAGAGTGGGTATTTTCTATTTTCAGTGTTTCACAGCAGAAGGCAGGTTGGTTAGCATGCCTGCCTTTCTTCTTTCACTGAGAATCATTTGTTGAGCACCTACTGTATATAAGTACTGATGTTTGCCATGGATTCAAAGGCAAACAACATCACATTCCCAGCTCTGATGGAGTGCATAGTCTAGGCTAGAGGGGAAAGTATTCCTTTGTTATGAATAAGACAGGAAATATTTTCTGCTTATGGTGGTATTTCATCACATTTCACAGGAGTGCAGACTCCACCAAATCATTAACTTCTAGGCACCCGCTTGACAGCTCCAATGTCAAGTAATGTTAACATTAATGCTGTGTGACACTGTGCTGGGTGCTGATCCTAACTGTGTAAGAACTAGACAAAACTTCTGTACTTCTGACTCACTTCTTATTTGACACAGTTCCTCTTGTCCTTAACGGTACCACTGTCTCTCCTCTCTTTACAACCATGTCTATTCAGTAACCAAGTCCAGGGTACTCTCCCTCATGCTTCTTCTCACATCTCTGTCATTTCCATTCAGCTCCCACCTGATGTATTGCAGTCACATCCTCCTAATTGGGCAGCTTGACTCCAGTCCCCTGCCTCCAAACTACATAGCCCCTGCTGCCAGTCCAGATCTTCCTGTAGCACAGCTGCCATCGTTTTCTGCCTAAACAGTCAGCAGTTTTCCCAGCAAGCAGAATGGAGATGGATCCCATCACATTTCTGACCTTAATTTTACATTCCTTTGCACCCTCCCCATGGCACTGGCAAAGCTGCCATGCTCCAGTACATGATGTCTGCGCTCTCGGCTCTTAGTGTTGTTTATGTGGCTTCTTTTGCCCTTTCCCGTCTATGGCTTGTGTCCAAATCTCCCCTATTTTTTATGGCCCAATTGAAGACTTTCCAAACCCCCTTCCCCCAGCCATAAGTGATCTCTCCTTCTCATAACTCCCAATTACCTTCTACCTGATACCATGTTTACGTATGCATAATAGTAACAAAGACCGTCATGATGATTAGCACCTTCTATGGATTAGTCTGAGCTCGTTGCTCTGCTGAGGCTTTATGTACACTGTCTCACTTTATCGTTACCAGTGAGGCAGGCGCTATGATCCTCCATTACATATGAAGAAACTAAACCGTAGAGACATAAAGTAACTTGTTAAGCTCATGTAGAACAGCTGGGATTTGAACCAGAGTCTGCTTACTCCAAACTCTATGCTTTTAATGGTTACGGCTCATTGTGTCCTGTGCGTATAACCTCCCACCTACATACTGTGTAATGTGTTCTCCTGGTTTCCATCTATCAGCAGGAAAGTAAAAACTATCCTTTTCTCTCTGTGTCTCCCACAAAGAATGTTACTAAGTCTTTGAGCCAAAGTGTCCTGAATCCTTATGCAGTTCCAGGTATTTCCAAAATTTAAAAGAATACATCGAATAGTAAGAAATTGCGTTAACTGTTGAAGTGAAGAGACAGATGTATTTGATATTATTTTCATTCTCTTAAATTCTTAGGAGAATTTAGAAGCACTTGGACCAAATGTGATAAAATATTGGTTTTATTTATGCAAACCATTGCTTTATTTAAACCAAAAGAACTCAATAGAGGGAAGACAATGTCTAGGGACATTAACTATGAATGGTAAGTTATTGCATGAGCACAAACACACAATGATTCACACTCTTGTTCTCCACAGACACACACACACACAGAAGAATCCTTGCAGACTGGAATTTGAAAGTTTTAGTTTCAAGTGTCATGTAAAGTGGTGGATATGAATACTTTATCTTCTGTGTCTATGTCTAGAGACGGATAGGCCTGCCAAGACTGGTCTGGAGAAACACAGCCTCTTATCTCCATGGTTTACGCGAATGAGAGAGCACTGTCTTCTCCATTGCATCACTGTTGTCTCTACACCAGCTCACAGTCAGGGCCTGTTTTGAGACAAGAACATTACATTTTGAGTTCTGTCTTCCACAAGCGATGGTTGGATGGGGGTGGGTTGGGGCAGGGCATGAGTGTCCCATTGTCTTTCCATAGATTGTTGTCATACTTGGTAGAGAGAGAAAAACATTCACAGTGACTCTAGTTGCTTTTATAAAATATACATTTTAATCAATCTTCTATAAACTGAACTGAACCAATAATTCAGAAGCAGACGAAATGCTGTAGCTTGCTCCTCTCAAAAACTCCACATAAGGGAACTTGGCCTTGTATGTTATAAGATGTTTGAATAGTATTCAATACATTGTTCCTTTTATCTGATGCTGACACTTTGAAGGCCAGGTATTCTCACATTATAATTAATACAAGTCAGTAGCCAACTCATTACTCTGGTATTATAAGGAATTGTATTCTTATGCTAACACAAATCTAAAAGTTTTCTGTACTGATCAGGACAGGATGATATTCAAAGATATGAAAATTTGCTCACAAGATTTTTTCTTTTATTTCTTTTCCTTTCTTTATTTCTTTCTCTCTCTTTTTCTCTCCCTCTCTCTCTCCTTTCCCCTCTTTTCTTGCTTCTTTTTTTCTTCTTCCTTCTTTTCTCTTCTTGAGAATATAAGCCTCATAAAATTGTGTGAGATAGAGTTAAATTCAGGCTTCTGTTCTTTGTGTGACCATTGCTGTTGAAAAAAGTGATTATTTAATTTGAGTTTCCAACACAAATCAAAATCACAATGAGATATCATCTTAGAATCGCTATTAGCACAAAGACAGACAAACAAACAAACAAACAAAAAAACACATGCTGGAAAGGGAAAAGCACATGTGGAGAAAAGGGAATACACTTTTGATGGGAATGTAAATTTGTACAACTGCTATGGAAAAGTATGGAGATTTCTCAAAAAACTACAAATAGAACTACCATATGATCCAACAATCCCACTACTGGGAATCTATCCAAAGAAAAAGAAATCACATTTCAAAGGGACACCTGCACTCCTGTGTTTATCAAGGACTATTCACTGTAGCACAGATATGTAATTAACCTAAGCATCCATCAGTGGATGAATGGATAAAGAAAATGTGGTCCATATACATAATGGAATACTATTTAGCCATAAGAAAAGAGTGAAATCATATCATTTGCAGGAACATGGATAGAACTGGTCATTATGTTATATGATATGACACAGGCACAGAAAGATAAATGCCACATGTTCTTACTCGTATATGGGAGCTAAAAACTTGATCTCATGGAGACAGAGAATAGAATGATAGATACTAGAGGTGGGGAAGGGTGTGAGGGTGGGAGGGGAAAATGAAGAGTCTGGTGAATTTAGTTAGATAGAAGAAATAACCACTAATGTTCAATAGCAGACTAAAATAACTGCATTTAGCAACAATATATTGTATATTTCAAAATAACTAGAAAAGAGGACTTGAAATGTTCCTAACACATAGAAATGATAAATACTCAAGGTAATGGACACCCCAAATGCTCTGACTTGATCACTATACATCCTACGCATGTAAAAAATACCCACATGTACCCATAAATATATAAAATATTAGGTTTCAATAGAAGAAAAAATATATAAAAATAATAATTTGAGTTTCCAACTAAGATTCAGGATAGTAAATTAAAGATCAACCTTTTGCCAATATTAATTCTACTGCAACAAAGCCAAACATTTTCTGTGAGCATCTTCTTTGAATTTTATGTTTTCAGAACAGAAGCAATTTTTTTTTCCTTGATTATCTCATTGAGAAATAAGTATTTATTTTCTTAGGAGCATGCTGACACACATCCAACTAAAAGTTGAATCACATAAGAATTATTAAAAGCCATTTATGAAAATGCATCACAAGTTCCTATTCTAGACTGTTTTTCAAAGACTCTCAGAGGAGAAAATATGTTCACCTGGAAATAACACAATTGAATTTTGCACACTTCCCATTGTCCTGCTACTATCACCACCATGAAAATAGTGTGACCAAGAGAAGCATCCCTATAATTCATGCAAATACAAATACTTCCTCCTATTAGTTAGGAGGCTCCTTCATATGTATCATTTTGGATAATGACAACAACTCTCATATAAAGGACAGGAAATTGTCCCTTGCTGAACTTTAGTTTTGCGTGGATAGTTGCGTGTTTGGTAAATGGCACAGCCACAATGTTAAGCCTGATCACCTTCCTTGAGCACAGGCACTTCTGCACTATACCAAAAGAGGATTCTTCTCCTCTCTAGAGGCCATAATACATCAGAGGAGATACAGAAGGAGCACATTTTCCTCTCCACCTTGGCTCAGACATCATTATCAAATAAAGGGCAAAGCACAGTCTGTAACTGTGAGAACTACATCACAGTTATTTCAGTAAATCATTTTGAGAGAAGTTTCTAACAGGATAAAGAGATAAAGAAGCAGGCTCAGATGCAATGTTTCCACACCTGTGACTGAGACATAGATATCTGGTAACAAATAATCTGTAAAACCACTTTGTGGTTAATGGCAGACCTTAAAAAATTCCCAAGGAAAGAAATCATGAACATTGAATCATATTAAGTGTAAGATCAAGAGGGTTCAAGAGAGAAATGGCCAAAGAGCTTTAACTACTAGTATTGATAGACTTCTTGCTACAGCAGAAAAAATATTATAGGGATATGCACTGTGATTTCAGAATTGACTAAGAGGCTTCCCCCTGCTCCTTCTCTAAAATGTTGTCGTTTACAATCCCACTGTATCTTTTTTTTTTTATTTTTTTAAATTTTTTTTATTGGGGGAAAACTACAAAGCATTTACAGTATAATGTTTACAGTCACAATTTATAGTGAGCTGATTTCCCAAAATATATTACCACTCAAGTTGACTTATCTTGTTACATTTAAAAATCTACTCTGTCAAAGTTGTCCATAGAGTACATACATAGTGCTCCAACTGTATCTACGTACAACCAACACTCCATTTTAAGTGTACAATTAAATGATTTTCAGTGAATTTACCAGGGTGTACAGTTAATCACATGAATCAATTTTTGAGGAATTCCTTTCCCCTATTGAGACCCCTAATTCCGCTCCCCAACTACTTTTCAAGCATAACCCACCCCTCCACAGTGACCCCCCCATGTCGCTCAGCCTTGGGTCTACCCCCACCCCCCAATTCCCCAGTGTTCACTCTCACCCTTTGAGCACCATAGTGTTAATCAGTCAATACCAATTTGATGGTGAGTACAAGTGGAACCCATTCTTCCGTCCCCGGGAGAAGATGGGGAAGGTTCATCCTCAAGCCGGTTGCTTGGCTGGAGGTTGCTCTAGTCCCTCCAGCAGGCTCCGGGAGAGGCAACTTTACCTGTGAGGGAACCTCATGCGGATCTCAACCAGATCAGCCCCAAGAGTTTGTACGAAAATAAAATCTGCTAGTGGGAACAAACACGAGGTCATCTGGGACAACCCAGAGTTTGATGGAGGAGCCCTCTCTTGCACACCCAGGCAGGTGGCTGTGCGAAGCCCCTGCATCTCTCCTGCAAAGCAAAGTCACTACCTCCTGGGCTCTGGGTATGTCCAGGCCGTCCTGTCAGATGTGCAACATTTCACCTCCAGGCTCTGACATTCTCTGTTGCATAGCATCGGTGGAGGCATCTCTTTGATGGGGAATCTAACAAAAATGTAAAAGCCACCACTGTTTGACCAGAAACCTCACTTCTAGGAGATAATCTTACAGTGACACTCATGGTCATGCAAAAGAGAAGTGTTCGAGAATCTTTTTTCCCACATTGTTTGTGGTGGAGACAGACAGAATCCTCTTTAATGTCCATGACCAGGAGGCTGATGAAATAAATCTGGATGGATACCTTCAGGCTGTGAAATACCCTATGACTTTTAAAAAGAATGAGACATGTTTACTTGTGCATCTTGAGACATTCAGAAAACAACTTGTAAACCAATCACATAATGGGAATATATGTGTATACATTTATGTTCACGGAGGTGACATCTGGTCATAGTGATCGCCTCTGGGGAATAGGATTTTGGAGGAGACAGGTATAGTTTCACCTTTCACCTTAGATGTTTCTGTATATTTTAAAACTAGGGAACATGTATTACTTTTGTTAACAAAAACCAGAAAGGATATTACTCCTTTTCTACACTGTGACAACCTGTCTTGAGAGAGCACAGGAAAGGAAGGGCTGACTCAGTTATCCCACCTCTGAGTTCCTTCGCTGAGACTTTGGTCAGGCACATGCTGCCTTTGATTTCCACCTCTAGCTGATGTGAGGAACATGCCTCAATCCTACTGTTTTAGCTGGTTATTCCAGTTGGTCTAGCAGCTGAACCAAGGCATCTTTGTGGCTGAACGCCATGGTGGTTGGTCCCTCGCATTTCAGCAGTCCCCACAGGACAAGTCGGGAGCCACCGGGGGCTCCTCTATCAAGGTGGCTGTTGGGAAGAGAGGTGGCCAAGGTGCACTTGCTTCCTCCCCACCCAGGTCTGGCTCTGATGAATCTCCACCCTAATCACGGCTGCCTGAGGAGAAGCCGCCCTACAGAACCATCTTCTAGATGCATGGGGGCTGGAGGCTGGGTGGTGGAGGTCCCATGGTGCAACCTGCAGGAAATGACTCTGCTCTGAGGAAATGCTCTCGGCCTCTCTGCCTCCACTACCAACATCTTTTCTTGTGCTGATTAAGCCACCATGACTTAAGAGAAGCCAGTGGGTCTCTGGAGAGAAATTGGGTGGAATCCCATAAACAGCAGGGTGGGCCCGAGTTAAAATGGCCCTGGGAGTGACTTTGGGAGACGGGGAAGTCTGCTCTGGGCTTGGAAACTCCAGCCACCTCACCTCTGAAAACTACTCAGTGAAACATGTATAACCTAATGACCACACTGGTAAGTGCCAGGAAGAAAGGTAAAGCTGACTCAGGGGTTGGAGTGGTGACAGGTAGACACATGCTGGTAATTCAGGCAGGGAGGTCAGGGAAGGCCTCTGGGACAAGGTGACTTCTGAAAGGGGACCTGCCTCGAGGAAGGGAGGATGGGGATGAGTGTGGCAGGCCCAGCCCGGCCAGGAAGCCCAAGTGGCTGGGGCAAGCCAGAGAGGACAACAGAGTGCCAAAGGCCAGCAGGGGCCAGGTCGGGTGGACACTCTGGCCATGGTAAGGAGCTTGAATTTTATTCCATGTGTGATGGGAGCCAGGAAGGTGGGGATGGGAGTGAGCAGAGCCTGCCTCTGGCCGGGCAGGTGGCACACGGCACTGTGGGAGCGAGAGAGCCCAGGCGCGAGGGCTGTCGCAGGCTTCCCGAGCAGACATGGAGTTTGGCCAGGTGGGGAGCTCAGAAGAGGTGTTTCAGGGAGTGGCCCCAGTGGGAAAATGGGCCAAAATGGGCCAAAGGGCAGCAATTCACAGAAGAGGGGACAGAAAAGACCAGGAAGTGTAGGAAGAGACGGGCAGGACCATTAGTAGTCAGAGAAATGCAAATTAAAGTGACAATGAGATTTCACCTTGCACTGATTAGACTCACAGGAATTAGATAGCTGGGTGATGCCAGTGCTAGTGTGGGTGTGGACACAGAGGACACCTGGTGGCCTGCGTGGGAGCAGTGACTGGTAGAACCAACAGGAAAGCTGCCTCCTGATGTCCTGGTTCTTACGCACATTAAGTCATACCTGCCCAAGACGCGGCGATTCCCCTCCTGGGTACTCGACTTGAGACCTTCTCGCACAGGTCCCTTAGGCATTGCAGTGTGTGAGCACGTGTCCTGCGGGCACCCAGGTGCCCCCAGCTTGGGGTGCAGTGGACCTGCACTGAGCACCCACCACTTGCCGGGGATGGTGCAGCCCATGTGACCTCCCTGTTTCACCGTGGAAAGAATCCCTTACTACCCCCATTTGACTGCTGAGGCTTGACAGGCAGAAGCCCTGGCCTAAGTCACCCAGAGAGTCAGTGGCTGGCGCATGTGACTCTGCCTCACCCAAAGTCAGCCGAGGTCCCAGAGGAGTCCTGTCCTTGGTGGTTTCACTCTGCTCCCACTAGGCAACTGCTGCAGAGATGGAGGCTGTGAGTGGGATGGACCGTGGTCTCAGCAGCCTGGTGACCTCGGGCAAGTTGCCCCTTGCTAGGCATCTGCATGCAGCCACCTGTGAAGGGGCCATAAAGAGACCTGCTTCAGAGGCTCTAGTGAGGTTTCTTACGCCAAGCTCCTGGCACAACACGTTTCTTTCCCTTCTCCCACTCCCTCAGTCCAGGGGGAATCAAACATCACTGCCCCAACTTTAAATAAGGAAAGCTTTCTTCTCAGGGGGTATGTCTATTCATGGAAACCAGCTGTGCAAAAGTGAAAGCCAGCCAAACTCAGCCCTCGTGTCAGCTGTGCATCTTCTGCTATATGCCTGTCCCTCTCGGTGTCTCCATCCTGCCTGGAGCAGACACTCTTCCACCCAACCAGTGCTACTTGCCCAGGGACCAGGAGCTCTGGGTGCTACCGAAAAAAGAGCCCAGCCCAGAGAAAGGGTGGGGTCCCGTGCAGTGTGGATTAATCCACACACTGACTCCTGTGTGGCACATCGAGGGGTTTTAAGTAGCCAGAGGCTGTGTCCTGGTGCCTGCTAGACCCCTGGCCCTTCTCTGACCAGTAGACCCTCTCCTACGTAACTGCCTTAGCAAAGATAGCAGGCGCCTGGCACCCCCTGTTCTCAGCCTGGGCCCAAATATGACCTGCAGGGAAGCTGCCATTGAGCTGCAGGCCTTCCTGATGCAGTGGGCTGACAGCTGGCACGGGGGTGGCAGGAACCTGAGTGTTGGGAGAAACACAGAGCTGCCTGCCGGGTGGCTCACTTGCAAAGAGTCAGCTTGCTGACTTTAAGTCCTGGTCCTGCCACCTCACAGCTGTGAACCCCACGCGAGGCCTCTCACCCTTCTGCACCTCCAAGAGGACAACAGTAGCACCTCCTGACTGGGTTGTCCTGAGCATAAATGGGGCAATCGGAAGGTGATAAGCACACAATATGGATAAGCCACTGTCATTATTATTCTTGCAGGTCCTGCCTGCCCCGCGGTGCCAAGGGGAATGAGCTCTCAGGGTAACACGCAGACAAGGACTGCAGAATCAGATTTGTGCGGCCCACAGAGCTTATTCTGTCGGTATCAGTCAGGAGAGGCTCAGTAATGCTACAGTAACAAAAGGCCCCAAATCCCAGTGGCTTAATACAACAAAAGTTTGCTTCTCATTCATGTTCCATGTTCAGAATGGATCAGCTGTGGCTTTGCTCCAGGTCATCCTTACTCTGGGAGTCAGGCTGACAGAGTGGCCACCCCTGGGAGCACTGTCAGTCACTGACAGGGGGAGAAGAGTGATGTGTTTCACACTGGCTCTTAAAGTGTCCACCTGGAAGTGAGACCCACCCTTCCATTCAAACTGGCCAAAGCAAGTCACAGGCCTAACCCCACGGGAGCAAGAGGCACAGCCCCACTGTGTGCCTGGAATTTGGAGAGGCAGGATATTTGTGAGCACAGCCAATGACTGCCATACTACCCAACATTCTTTGTTACTATTATTGCTGTTGCTATTGTTATTTTAAGAATGGGTATGCAGGAGCTCAGAGGGATTGAGGAGTTGGCTCCAGACCAGAGAGCATTTGGCAGAACAAGAGCTGTTCCCTCATTCAGCAAGTGCTCACTGAACACTTACACTAGACACTGTTTTTAGCATTGGGGAAACTGCATAAAACAAAGGAGTAAAAAAGCTCTGTGTTGAAAGCAATTATTATTCTGGTGGTGGTGGGGACACAGATGATGAACAGCCAATATGATAAGTAAGTGAATGGTGTGGCAAGTGGGAGGGTGGAAACAGCGGAGCTGGGGAGGGGAGGCTGGAGTCCTGGGAGGGAGCAAGTGCTTTCAGTTCCAAACGGGGTGGTCAGGCCTCATTGAGAAGGTGACATTTGAGAAAAGACTTCAGAAGGCAAGAGAGTGAGCCATGGGGATGTCTGGGGGAAGAGCATTCCAGACAGAGGGGCAGCCTGTGCAATGGCCCATTCTGTTAGTTAATCAACAAACACTTATTAGGGCCGGATCAGGCAAGGCAGGTGCAGAATCCTCAACTTTGAATCCTCAGAGCCCAGTGGGGAAGAAGGAAAAGGCCTGGTCATCAGTGAATGAGTAATTTAGTCATTCCATCATTCACTGAATTCATTTGTTCATTCAATAAGCACTTATTAGTACCTATAGTGTGCCTTGTCTATGTGGGATGCTGGGGCCTGGGTGCAGGATCAGATATGGTACCTGTCCTTGAGGAGCCCCCAGTTTGGTGGGGAGGCAGGAATAAACAGGAGCTGCTATCCCATGGGGGAGAGAGGTGCAGCAGCTGGCGGAGCCCGAGAGGTGCTGTGGCTCGGAGAGCTGGGACACCAGGCCACAGTCCTAGGAGAAGACTCCTGGCACCTGAGCGGGCAATGACAGTGGGGCTGGGAGGACAGATTTGGAGGTGAGATCAGCAGGACTTGGTGACTGATTGGATGTTAGGGCTGGGAGGAAAAGCGGGAACCAAGTGTGACTTTGGGGGCGTCTCACTTTCGGCTGCTGAAAGTCTGGAGAAGGAGCCATTCTCTGAAATCTTGAACATGGAGGAAGAACAATTTTGGCAGAAAATGATGAGTCTAGACTCAAGCCGTGTGGGGAGTAAGGAGACTGGTGGGACAGTGTGTGGCATCACAGCAGGCCACGGGGTCAAACCTGGGTCTGCCCAGGCTTGGGCTGCATTACTGGGACAAGCCAGAACTCAAGCTCTCTCGGAGCCTTGTTTTGTCACCTGTAACCTGGGAACGAATAATACCTACCTTGCAGAGCTCCGGAGAGAGCGTCAGTTACTGAGGTCAAGTCCCCAGCCTCGGCTGCTCCCTAGCCTGATTTCCTCACCGTTCTGGGATAGGTGTGGGGTCCAGGAAGCTCCGTGTTGAGCTGACATGCAGCCACCGTCGGGGACCACTGTGCCATCTGGCACACTGAGGGAGCCGGGTGGAGTTGCTTTGTATTTTTAGTTTTGATGCTGTTATTTCTTGTACCATTTTTTAAATGGTGGCACCTAAGAGACAGCTGAGAGCTACTCTGGAGTGGGGCCCTGCTCGGTGCTGTGGACCCCGGGCCTCCAGGCCTGTGGGCCAGGACATTTCTGAGAGGGAATCACACAGCCTCAGGGCTTCCTGAGAAGAGGCCCTGTGGAGATCTATGTTACAGATGGACAAGAAAAGAAATGGGTTGGAAAAATAGTCCCCACACCGCAATGAAACCAGGGTCTTTATTCTTCCCAAAGCAAGTTAAAGTTTTTGCACCATATCAGTATGGAATAAAATTACAAAATACAGATAAGCAAAAAGAACGCAAAACTCATAAGACCACCAGGAGGGAAAACTAATGCACATACCCTTCCAGGCCAATTCCATGTGAGCAGATTGCTTCTCTAGGCACACACATGTGTATATGTGCACATGGAAATACAGCTGTGTGCAGCTGACCCTTGAACAACACTGGTTTGAACCGTGAGGGTCCACTGACACTCAAATTTTCTTCTGCCTCTTCCTCCCCTGAGACAGCAAGACCAATCCCTCTTCCTCCTCCTCCTCAGCCTACTCCACATGAAGACGACAAGGATAGAGACCTTTATGATGATCCACGTCCACTTAATGAATAGTAACTAAATTTCCTCTTCCTTATGATTTTCTTAACAACATTTTCTTTTCTGTAGCTTACTTGATTATGAGAATACAGTATATAACACGTAACATACAAAATGTGTCAATTGATTGTGTTATTGGTAAGGCTTCTGGTCAACAGTAGGCTGTTAGTAGCTAAGTTTTCAGGGAGTCAAAGTTTTATGCAGATTTCCACCTGTGAGAGGGGTCAGTGCTCCTAACTGCCACGCTGTTCATAGGTCAACTGTATTTGTAACTATTATATTTTTTTGTCCACCAAAAATAAAACCAAACTCTTAAAGCTTGGATTCACATCCACCTTGGCCACTGTGCCGACAGGTGATTTCACCTTTCTGTGCTCACTCTCCGCATCTCAATGAAAACCCCTACAATAGGCTGTTATTCTTGTTAAACAGTCAATTACTGTTGAAAGGTATTTCAATAACACAAAACCATCTCCTGTGCCTCCTACGGAGCTGCCATTTCCAAAGCTCTTCACTCCTTTGTGCAAATCCAGGTCCCACTTGCTATCATCTTCCTTTTGCCTAAAGGACATTCTTTGGAATTTCTTGTAGTGTGGGTCTGCTGGTGAGGAATTCTTTCAGCCGTTGTGTATCTACAAAAGTAACATGTCTTTTTTCCCCTCTGGCTGCTTTTAAAATTTTCTCTTTGTCACTGGTTTTGAGCAATTTGATTACGATGTGCCTTGGTGTGGTTTCCTGTGTGTTTCTAGTGCTCGGGGTTTCTTGGGTTCTTGGCTCTGTGGGTTTCTGTTTAACAGTGTTCCTTACAGTTGGAACATTTTTGGCCATTAATTCCTCGAACATTTTTTCTGTCCCCCTCACGCCTTCTCCTTTCCAGACTCCAGTTACCTGCATGTTAGGCTGCTTGAAGTTGTCCCATAGGTCACTTGTCATTTTTGAAAAAAATTAATTTTCCCCTGTGTGTTCATGTCGGATAGTTTCTGGTGCTATGCCTTCGAGTCGCTAATCTTTTCTTCTAAGTGTCTAATCTGCTGTTAACCCTGTCCAATATATTTCTTCACCTCAGACCTCATAGTTTTCATCTCTAGAAGGCTTTTAAAAATGTCTTACATATCTCAGCTTCACTTTTTGAACACAGGGCACACAGTTACAACAATGATCAATGATTCTAATGTCATTCTCTGCTAATTCTACTGTCTGTGCCAGTTCTGGGTTGGCACAGACCAATTCATCAATAAATTTTGATGAATTTATTTTTCTTCTTATCACAGGTGATATTTTCCTGCCTCTTGGCATGTCTAGTAATCTTTCATTGGATACCAGACATTGTGGATTTTTCCTTGTTGGGTGCTGGATATTTTTGTGTTCTTACGAATCTTCTTGAGCTTTATTCAGAGATGCAGTTAATCACTTGGAAACAGTGTGGTTCTTTGGGGTTTTGCTTTTGTGATGTGGTCGGGAGGTCTGGAACATCCTCAGGTGCCGAGGTTAGTGCTAACCCACCCTGCCACCCCCATTGCAGCAAGACCTTCCAAGGGAGGTGACCTGCTGCTGGTGATTATAAGACTGTCCGTCTTGGCTGATGAAAGCAGGTACTGTTCCCAGCCCTGTGAGATGACAGGCGATCTTCTCTGTAATCCTTTCAGATGCTCCTTCCCCTGGCCTCACATAGTTTCCTCACACACGTGCACTGACTGGTGCTCTACTGCGTACTCAAGACGGACTCCCTGCAGGTCTCTGGGGCTCTCTCTGTTCTGAGCACTCTGACTTCTGAACCGTGGCTGCCTTGTTCTTCCTGGACTTCTTGGAGTTCTCTGGGCTCTGGGTGGCTTCCCGACCCCATGTCACTACCTGGAAGCTCTCAAGGCTGTAACTGGGTGATCATTACATCCTTTCTTGCCTGAAACCCAGTGCCTTGAAAATCACTGTTTCATGCATTTTTTTTTGTTTGTTTCCTTTGTTTCAGGCAAGAGGCTAAATGTAGCCCCTGTGGCTTCGTCTTGTCCAGAAGCAGATGTCCCCGGTGATTCTGTGCCCTGCTCACCTGAATTAAACTCGACTCTTCTTCTCTCCTCCCTCTGCCCAGCTGCCAGTCCAGTCTGATGGGTCTTCTGTGTCAGAGCCTCCACTGTGCTCTGAGGGAGGCCACGGGAAGGTGGAATCACAAGGTCCAGATAGCCTTGAATCTCCAGGGGGCCCAGCACCTGGGGAGAAGGAGGAGCGAGCCACGCAGCAGTGCCGTCTGGGTGCTCAGCAGCAGGTGGGAGCCTGTTGGAGCCTGGCTGCAGGCATCTGGGGAAGGGTCCTTACCCACCCTGCATCACAGACAAGAAGCTTGAGGTCCAGAGGACAAAGCTCCCTCCCACCCCACTGCCTGGCCACAAAGCCATAAGAGGTCAGGGAAGAATTTGGACCCAGACCTGGCAGACCATAAATAACTAACATTTATTCTGTGCCAGGTGTTGTTCCAAACACCTTATGTGGCTCATGCCATTTAGTCTCCAGCACAGCCCTGTCAAGTAGAAATGCTTGGCTCGGTGTTGAACAGGCAATACTGTCGAGTGGTGGAGAGGGGACTGGGGTTGAATCTGTCTCTAAGCTTCTAAAGTGTGTATAACCTTGGACCACCCACTTTTTTCTTTGCCACAGATTCCTCACCTCTAAACAGATGTTTGGGCTGAGTTGGGCTACCTGAAAAAAATTCATAAATTGAGCTTCTCTCAATACTTCAGAAAGTGTCCTAATTTGGAGATAGGGTCATTTTAGAGATAAAGCTAAAATGAGGTCATTAGGGTGGGCTCTAATCGCTATGCCTGGTGAGCTTATGAGAGAAAACCTGGACATAGAAATACACGTGGAGATCCCTGGCGGGGAGTAGCATGATCAGGAAGTGCGCACGCGGGAAGGCAGCGTGTGGAGACACCGGAGAAGGCGGCCTGCTGTGAGCCAGAATTCTCACCCGCAGCCCTCAGGTGGACCCAACCCTGCCGACACCTTGATTTTGGACTCCCAGCCTCTAGAGCTGTGAGGAAGTAGATTTCTGTTGTTTAAGCCCCACAGCGTGTGGTACTTTGTCACAGTGATCCTAGCAAACTAATATGCCAAGGCCGATGACAGTACTGACCTCATGGAGTTACTGTGAGGATTACACGAGCCATGTGTGAAATGCTTAGAATACGGCCTGGTACTCGATAACTGATGAGGAGGCTGAAGCCCAGGGAGGCTAAGCAGCAACTTGCCCAGGATCACACAGCTCGCAGCATGTGAACTCCAACACTATGCTCTTAAGGACTCTCCTGCCCTGTCTAGTCTCCAGTCGAGGCTGTCTCCTGAGTATACTTTGCAGAGTCCTGCCACCCTATGTCTTCCTGGCCTGTAGCTGGTGCTTAGCCACATTTGCCACCCACCCTTTCAGAGGTTGAAGGAAACAGCAACAACAAAAAGAAACAGCAGCGAGGGGGCCGGGCTGGCAGGGAAAGGATTTTACTCCAGGAAGTAATTACATATTAAGTGAAAAAGTCCACTGGAGTGCTCACTGACTTCCCACCATTTCCCTGACAGATGCGTGGCCCTGGCTGCCTCCCAGCAACAATGGCCACATCAGAGTGTCTGCTGTGAGTCATCTCTCTGCCCTGGGCCTGGTGTGCCGGCTGACAGGTGCAGACCAGCAGGAGAAGACCTCCCTGTGGAGAGAAGGGCCTGGCATTTCAGGGTGGAGCTGCCTGACACCTAGTTAAGTGCAAACGATACATCCTGGGAGCCGAGCCTCAGTTTCCTTCTCTGTAAAATGGGTGTCACTGTGGCAGGGGAGCCCCAGAATCTGCGGATGCTCAGGATCCTGTTGTCAAGTGGAAACTGCCCAGCTCTGCCCTCTTTGAGAGCCCTCATGCCCAGGGAGGGTCAGAGCCAGTTTGCAGAGAACACAGTTCTCCTTGGTCGCCAGGGTGCAGGAGGCAGAAGGAAGACAAGGCCACCTCTAGGGGATGGCACACAGGGTGGAGGTAGGGGACAACGTCTCAAAGTAGGCCTCACTGGCTATCAGGGGAGACTCTGAATTTGGGGGAAAATGTTGCCAGAAAGAAAAGTGCCCATAATCACCATGACAACTCAGTGCTCTGCCCTGCCTTCTTCTCTGCCCAAGAGAGAGGGACCACACTGCCTGCATCTGCAGACCTTGGAGGGGACCACAGGCTGCAGGCTGCACAGCCAGGAAGTGGCTAGCTAGTGATGCGTGGGGCCCCCCGTCCCGCTCCACACCAGAGCAGGCCTGGCACAGTTAGGGTTGCCAGATTTAGCAAATGAGAATCTAGACGCCAGTGCGATCTGCATTTCAGATAAATAATGAATGATTTTTAGTACAAGTGTGTCCCGTACAATATTTGGGGCATACTTATACTAAATTTTGTGTTGTCATTTGCCAGAAATTCCTGTATTGTATCCGGCAGACCACGGCATAGTGGGGTCAAGACGAGGTGGGGTTTGGAGCAGTCTCGAGTCAGACCCGCTGGGTCTGAGCCCTGACTGGGCCACTCGCAGCTCCACTACCTTATCACGTTGCTGGAGGCTCGGCCTCCGCTTCCCTTTGTCTGAATAGTGCCGGAGTCACCCTTCATGTGACAATCCTTCCCCAGCCCTCCGAATGGCGCCTGGAGCATAGCAACCTCCCAAATATGCTCCATATTTTATTATTTACTGAATTTGGGCGAGCAGAGGAACTATAATAATCGCTAGCAGCGTGTCTAAGGTAGTTCTCAAACGTTTGGATCTCAGGACCCTGCATTATTACAGACCCTGAGCTGTGGTGTATGTGTAGGTCATACCCATCAATAGTCACAGTAATAGAAATCAATCTATGAACACATTAAATATGCATGTATTAATACATTTGAAAATGCTAACAAACCTATTCTGTTTTCATAAGTAGCATATTTTTAATGAAAAATAGCTCTATGTTCTAAAACCAATAAAATAAAAGTGAAAAGAGTGGGCTTGTTTTACATTTTTAACTGTCTTTACTGTGTGGCTTTGCACAAGTCAGCTGGTCTGACATCTGCCGCTGCGTGCAGTCCGCTGAGATGTCACCCAGTGCGCGGCCTCCAGAAAACTCCACTGTCCACTGCGACAGTATGAGTGTCAAAGGAAGATACCTTCCTATTGCTATCAGATACTGTGGACTTTTGACCTCCTGATCCCCTGAGAGAGGTCCGGCTCGTGTCAGGCGCCCCCGTCTGAGGGTCTGTTTCAGGCAGCAACCGCCGCAGCCCCTGGCGCCCACCTGGCACCCGATGGGGTCGGGGCCAAGCCTGGCTTGCAGCTTCTATGCAGGGCAGGAGCGGTGAGTCAACGGCAGGCATTCACAGCTGCTCTCTGATCTCGCAGCACAGGGGGCACCTAGCACCACCCTGCACTGTGAAGACACCGGGGCCCTCCGGGCTGCGAGCAAGGGCTGTGCACCGGGTTTGCTGCTCTGTGTGAGGCGGCGCTTGAGCCTCAGAAGGAGCTTCCTTAGACCTCAGAGGTTATTTCTCTTCATACTCTGGTACTTCCTGCTTGAGGGTGGCATCCCGAGGGAGGTGGCACTGCCCTTCCTCCACCCTACCTATCCCTAGTCCACCCTCCACCCCCCACCCGGCACGCACGCATGCACTGGGGCTCAGCCTGCCGCCCAGCAGGTGCCAAGGTCTGCGGGTGACCAGTGAAAGTCAAGCCATGGCCCCCGTGGTGGGACAGGTTTGCCCAGGCTTCCCCTGAGCCCCGGTCTGCAGCTTGTGTCTGGATGGTGTATGCAATGTGAATGTGCCCCTGGACCCCTTGGGGTGGCCCGTGTGTCTCTCTGAGCCTCTCGCTGGAGGTGTGTCCAGAGCGCTGACCATGGCTGGTGCGGTTTGCACTTCCCTCTGTGAGTGTCTGGTCTCTCCTTTGGCTGTGTGCCTCCCTCTGGGTCCCTTGCTCAGTGACTGTGGTGTGTGCGTGTGTGCGCACACACATGTGCACGTGCGCATGCGTGGTGTGACCCTGGCTCTGGGTCTGGGGCAGCTTGCCATCACGCCGGCTAAGCTGGGGTGGCTGCTGAGCTCTCCCTTTGTCTCTAGCACATTCTTCTGGGGCCAGGAGCTTTGCTGTGGCAACCAGTGGCCGGCCTGTCAACGGGCAGATGTGCCTGTGACCATGTCGAGGGGGCTTGATCTGTGCCCACACCCCCACCGGCCCCTGTCCCTCAGCTTGTCCTGCAGTTCCTCCACTCAGACACCCACCTGGGCCCAGGCTTGGGGCCTGGTAAGTCTGGGCGTGGGCTCCGGATCTCATTCCATCTTATTCAACAAATATTTATTAACCCCAGATCTAGCAGCCACAAAAACAGACAAAGTCCTGCTCTTGTGAAACTTAACGACCATATGAATGCACAAAGCTCACACTTTCACACCCTCACAGTGTGCCAGGCCTGTATTCAACAATTACATGTGTTAACTCATTTAATCACTGTGATAATCCTGTTACTTCTCCCATTTTACAAATGAGGAAATACAGGCACAGAGAGGTTAAGTTACTTGCCCTAAACAACATAGCCTGTAAATAGAGCTAGGTTTGAACCCAGGGAATCTGGCTCCAGGGTCCATGTTCTATATAACTATATCATATAGTCTCTAATAAATGAGAAATACCATTTCAGATAGTGATGAGAGCCACAGAGAAACGAA
This sequence comes from Lepilemur ruficaudatus, assembly GCA_963574885.1. Lineage (NCBI taxonomy): Eukaryota > Metazoa > Chordata > Mammalia > Primates > Lepilemuridae > Lepilemur > Lepilemur ruficaudatus. The sequence continues at coordinate 21,983 of CAUYRT010029971.1, forward strand.
ATAGGGGATGGGTTTCTGGGAGCCAGGGTGGTTGAAGGTATATCCTGAAGTGTTGGCATTTGAATTGAGGCCTATTAACAAGAAAGAGTCTACAATGTGACAATCAGAGGGAACAGCATGTGCAAAGGCCCAGAGCGCAGGGCAGAACATGGCTTGTTGAAAGAACAGAAAGAGAAGGAGGCCACGAGGGCTGGAGCCTAGTGGGGGGACTCTGTGCTATAACAGGGGAGCTCCCAGATCTCAGTGGCTTTCCACAGTGGACATGTGTTTCCTGCCTGTGGGTGTTCCAATCAGCAGGTGGCTTTCCTCCAGGTGGCCATTCAGGGACCCAGGGCCTGCCCTTCCATGGTCCTGTAGCCCATGGTGTCCTGGGTGGCTGTGCTGAGCCCATGTAAGGTGAGGAGTGGGGAGGTGTTGATAGGCTGGGAGTCAAGCACATCACCTCTACTGCATGGTTCAGAATCCAGTCACATGACCCAGAGGAAGAGGAGCAGGTGTGGTGAGAAGACCGCCAGACTCAGCCCCGAGAATGCCCAGTGGCTGTGTAGACAGACGAGAGGTGGGAGCTGGATATAGAGTGAGGTCCAGTCAGAGGACTTGCTGACAGGTGGCGCAGAGGAAGGTAAGACTGGTGACTGATGCTGGGACACACAGCTGTTGAGAAAGGCAGGAAACCGAGGTTGGAGGGGTGTGCACAACACAGCTGCTGTGGCCCTGCAAGTCATCATGCGAAGGTGCTTTCCTGCTGGTGTGATGTCTTCGCACTAGTCCTGTGGTCAAGATTTGGGAAATTATTGAGTCCATGTTCTCCTTGAGTCCATGTTCTTTGCTATGTGACTGGGCAGGTCCTCCTGGTGAGAGGTGGCATCTGTTTCCCTGTGCCTTGAATCTGGACTGGCCCTGTGACTGGCTTGGGCCAGTAGGACATGGCAGAACTGAGGTAGCAACAGTTCTGAGCCTGGGCCTCAAGAAACCTTGCAGCAGCTGCTCCCAATTTTGGAATCCTTTCCCTGAAATGGCAGCCAGCTTGGGCTAGCCTGCTGGAGGATGAGGTCGTGTGGAGGAGGGCTCGGTCAGCTCAGCTGAAGCCATCCTAGCCCAGCCTATGGGAGTCAACCCCCAAATATGTGAGGGGTTCTGCTAAAAGCAGCAGGGCCATGGGTGACCATAGGTGCCAAGGGAGTGCAGTCATGCACTCAGGAGCAATGATAAGTGCTTATTGTTTGAAGCCACTAAGTTTTGCATTGGTTTGTTACTCAGCAATAGCTGACTGATATATTTCCCCAAGCAGGAAAAGAGACCTGGTCATTGAGCCTGGGACATAAGTTCCAGTCCTGAGCCTGTCAGTGACTTGTCCTGTGGGTGGGTCCCTTCATCTCCCTGTCTTCTGGCTGGCCCTGGAGCACGGTCAGGGAGTAGCCCAGGAAGAGAACACAGGCAAGAGCTGCGCATGGGCAGCCTCCCTGCAGCAGCACAAAAATGCTCTTCAGAGCAAACATCTCTCTGGGACTCTCCTGACCCAGTCTTGCTGAGGGGTCCCCTTGGCCAGCTGCCAGGGCACCCCCTGCAATGTGGTTCAGGCACTGGCTCATCCCTGCAGGGCCTTTGGGAAAGCCCAGATCCTGCTCCATGGAGCCTTGGGCTACTTTTAAACTCACGTCCAGAAAGAGAGAGAGAGAGAGAGAGAGAGAGAGAGAGAGAGAGAGTGTGTGTAGGAACTCTAGCCCTCCCAACCCAGCCCCAATTATTCTGCTGCCTCAGTTGGTGCACTGTCTTGGGGAAGGGCCATCCCAGGAGGCACAAGTCCTTGGTTTGGTCTTGCCTCTGCTGGACTTACTGTGTGGCCTTGGACTTACTGTGTGCCCCATCCCTCTCTAGGCCTCAGTTTCTCCATTTCTAAAATAAGAGATTTGGTCCAAGTCAGAGACTACACGCCAGTGGCCCAAAAGCTGAGTTTAGCCTACAGTTATGTTTTGCTTCATCCTCATGGTGTTCGTTAACATACTGAAAAAGTGGGATATTTTACTTAAAAACCAGAATTTCAGCCTTTCTTGGAACATCAGAGGATGTGGCTACAGTGAGGCCACGTTCCCGTGTGGCAGAGATGGCCTTGAGCTGAGAAGCCCACTTTCTGAATCTGTTCCTGCCCAGACCCTACACTCCTGGGCTTTCTGATTTTTTGACTCAGCCTCTTCAGATTCGGCCTTTTTAATGTCCGTTTTGTTGAAAAACCACTCTAGGAATAGACCAAAGTGGGGGGCAGTGGGGGAAACACATTTGCCTACCACAGAACGGAATATTTATTCCCATAAGCTGTGCTTGAAGAGCCCAATAATTATGGAGAGAATAATAATAATGGTAATAATAATAGTTAATGATATTTAGCATTTTCATTGCTTTGCAGTGCAAAATTCCACACAGTCACGCTGGGAGGAACCTCACATCAGCCCTGGGAGGTAGGTGCTATCTCAGTTTCACAGGGACAGAAAACCGAGGCCAGAGCACAGCTGAGCTGGGCACCCAGGCAGAGGGCAGGGCCCCAGGGTCGGCATCACAGTGTGCTGCAGACCAGGTTACAGGCTGGCAGGCGCCTGGGATGGCTGCCCTCTCCTCACCTGGACAGGCAGGGAGGACAGGGGGGTGACCTTTCTGAGATCATGTTTATGTAACGACATTAAGCAGTCATCTAGGCAGGCTGGTTAGAACCTCCCCCATCCCCAGGTGCCAATGAGGCCAGAAACAGAGGTGCTGCAGGCTTGGGAAGCCACCCTGCTCATGAGAGACACTGTAGGTTTTCCAAGGCAAAGACAAAATGTGACCTGGGATTTCCAAGGAACTCCTTACATACCCACCCATCCATCTACCCACCCGCTATCCTATCCAGTCATCCACCCATCCACCCACCCACCTATCTATCCATCCATCCCTCTAACTCCCCCAGCCATCTGTTCATCCATCCATCCACCCATCCACCCATCCACCCATCCATCCATCCATCTACCCACCCACTGTCTTATCTGTTCCTGCACTCATCTGTCCACCCACCTGTCTATTCGCCCATCCATCCACCCACCCACTCATCCATCCACACGTCCACCCATTTATTCACGTGTCCACTCACCCATCCTCCGTCCCTCCATCCATTCACTCCATTGCTCTTTCACATGCTCACTCATCCAGACACCCAACTAAAGGGAAAATTAAACCAAAAAAAGGTCCAAGGGGAGAAACCAACCAATCAACCATCCAGCCGGTGCTTTTATTTGCCGGTGCTGTGATGCAGGCTCAGTGCTGACACTGGGGAGTCAGACATATCCTAGATGCTGAGGGCTCCCAGCACGTGGGACTGAGGGACTGTGTTCTTAGAGGTATCTGAGTTTCACCAGTGGCTTGGGGACAGGGTTCAGAGGTGACATCTCCTGGTGGCTCCACACAATCACACAAGGCTTCTGCTGTCTGCCTTACGCCATAAGCCCTCACATGCAAAAAGAGACACCCTGGGACCAGCAGGTGCACAGGCACACAGCTATAGGCACAAGCCCTAATCTCCCAGGCACATGGAGAGAAACACACAGGTACCCGGGTACACACAGGAACATACCAGAGGGCTTCAAGGCGTAGTTACATGACTACTCCAGGAATCCTCAAGGTCACACACACGGAAATGCAGATAGACATATATTAGAACCCACAGCCTGCTGGAGGAGTGCTTCCCAGGCCAAGAAGCATTGGGTATAGCTGGACCCAAAGCCAAGAGGCCTTGCTCAAACCTCTCCCTGCCACTCTGCCCCAGCAGCAAGACATCCAGGAAGCCCCACTGGCCTGGCTGCTAACTGGCCCCTCACCCCACCTGCTTTTCTGCCCTTTTATGAGGACAGCACCTCACTTCCTGGGACACACAGGCAATGGCAGGGGGTCCTGGTGTGGCATAGGGCTCCCTGAGCTGGCCTCTGCCAGGTGATGACAGCCAAGTCCCTGTGATGGATGAAAGCTCACTTGCCACATTGGCTCATTTTGAGGCCACCACTCAGTGACCCTGCTCAAAAGGCCTGAGCTTAACAGGCTAGGGCTGGGGATTTGATTTCTTTCCCAGCTAATACCGATGAGATGACACCTCAGCCCCAGGCACCTGGGGCAGCTTGTGCCCACTGGGCAAACAGAACTGGAGAACCCAGCTGTGTGAGGATCCTCGTGGGGCCAGGCCCCAAGCCCAGGCCCTCGCCCTCCTTACCAAAAATGAGTATCAGCATTAAGAAGAAGCACAGGCCATGGAATGATACAGGAAGGCTTGATATAAACAAAGTATTCTCATGAAAATAGTCTTTTACAAAATATTCTCTCTTATCCAGTGGCTCACTTTCCAAAAGATGGAAACTGCTGGGAGTTTATTATTATCTTTCCTCTCTATATATTCCAAACTGGATTTTTCTAATGGTGAAGTTTGAACTGGGGGGGCGGGCAAAAGGGTGGGAAACATACTCCAGACAAAATGTCTACAAATCGGGACCAGCTTAAATTTCTGGATAAGTAGCAGCAAACAGCAAAAAAATATAAATGTGTGTGTATATATATATACATGTATAAAAGATATCTGCTCTTTTACTTAAACATCTAGTGCTCCCAAGGGAGGGGTCTTCAACTAGTAGAAATATCTGCATAAAGGATAATTATGTACAGTTCTACTTGGCTCCTTGTCCTAGCGACAAAATCATCCCACTAAGAAAGCAAGCAGTCCACTTTGATTGCAGAAAACAGATCCTGACGAGGTGGAAGGATTCTTTTTAATTAAATAAATTAATATTATTTGTTATCAGAATAAATTGTTAAATATTGCTATGATGAGGCCGCAGGGTCCAGAGTTCCTGCTGTGAAAGGCTCCGCTCCAGCCGCGGTGGGGTCTGGACAGTGTCTGGGGGAGGGCGGAGCAGCACTGGGTGTGGAACAGAATAGTCGAGGGCTCTGAGAGATTTTTCCCGCAGGTGCCTGCAGGAAAGCCAGGAAAAGTGCCCTCCTCAGCAGAAAAAACAAGCTCAATGTTCCTGCGGTTCCCTGTGAAGATCTAGGTAGTGACCTGCCAGGGAACTCGCAGCTTGGAAACTGTCTGGTCCTCCCAGCAGTCTTACTTGCAGCCAGAGGGCGGCGTGCGTGCAGTCTCAGGCTCATTTGCACGTGTACATCTCGGTGTGCTCGCTGCAGGTGTTGCACTTGACGTAGCAGCACCAGTGGAACTTACAGTTGCACTGCCACACCCGGGCATACTGGTGGGTGTTGTAGCCACGGCCACAGCACATGAGGTCACAGCCGCTGGCCTGGGGGGCTGTCTTGTTGCAGGCACGGCCTTGTGTGCCCACACTGCCCGTCACCGGATCCTCCTCGCAGTAGTTGGGTGACTTTTCGATGTACACCAGGTCCGTGTCCATGGGCTTGCGGTACGACAGCGGCTTCTTGATCTTCAGGAAGGTGGGCCGCTTATTGCGGCTGGCGCGCACAGGTTCCACGTGAACAGCCTCATTGTACTTGTCCTTGAGCACGTAGCCCAGCTCCCGAAACTGGGGCAGTGTGGTCCAGCACGTCTTGGTGGTACATGAGCCCGACACACCGTGGCACTTACATTCCAGCTTCATGTTCTCCTCCAGGATCTGCAGGGGTAGGCAGGGAAGAGCACAGCACAGGTCACTGGATGGGATGGCCCCATGCCAACCCCAGCCTGGCCCAGCCCCTACACCACTGAGCTGCGTCTGGCTTTCATTTTTCTTTTTGGTGCAGGAAACTCAGACTTGGATTCCAAGCCCCCTCTCCTCTGGTCTTTGTACTGTCCCTGTCCCCTGGAACTCACTTGCCCTCCTCGCCTCTCAACTCCTCTATGGTCCCTAAATTGGCACTGTGACCAATCCCACCCAGTCCAGACCACATATAGGCTCTCTTTGGCCCGCACAGGTTTAAAATCAATTTTAAACCAATATTTAAAAACCAGGGAAGTTCACTTTGAAAGACAGACTTTTAGGTTTTCTTGGCAAACAAGGGGCATCTGGTAACACTGGGATAAAATTCAAAATGTTTGATAGCTGACACTGTTGGGTGCCGACCCACTGGCACAGAAGCTGGCCCCAAGAGGCAGCATGCGCATCTCATTGTATTCTCGCTCACTGCATTGCCACACAGCAACAGTACCTGGAGCTACACTAGCAGCTGCCTACTTCACAGGTTGACATTCCCAATTTGCCACAGTCCTCACTACTCCCTATTGCCTCCCTGATCCCGCTGTGGTTTCTCAGAGGTCATCTGCTTTGGTCTTTTATGATACCTGCCATGTCCCCGTGGGCATCCGAGTCTGGGAACGCTGCCTCTGAGTGACTCTTACCTGGCAGCTTTCCCCAACTCCCCAGGCTGGATGATTGTACCCCTTCGTCCAAGCTCCCAATACCTGCCAGGTTTCTGTCACCCTAGCATGAGAGGCAGCACTGTACGGTAGGTAAAAAACTGGTTCCCCTGATTCTGGACCCAGGATTTACATCCTGGATCTACCATTAACCTGCTGTGTATTGGGCAATCCACTTCAGCCCTCTGTGCAACAGTCTCCCCCATGTAGAATGGGGAAAATAACAGCACCTTGTTGTGATCACACAATAGCACACTACATAGCAGCACGAAAGAATGAGCAACTTCCACACACACAGAAGAATGGATCTCTAAGAGGTAATGTTGACTGAAAGAAGTTGGACACTAAAGAGAACATGCTTTATGATTCCGTTTGTATGAAGTTCAAGAATTGACAAAACTAATGGATGTTTTTTATTTAAACTTTATTTACATATGCAGACAGTGGACCAGAGTTGGCCTGTGAGCTGCATTTTGCTGTTTCAGAATATCTCAGCAATGAAAGGAGGCAGCATTTTACCACATTCCTCATAGCACAGGATATTTAGGTTGTTTTCAGGGTGCTTTTTTCTAAAAAAAATAATGTCTTTGTCCTCTCTCTCTCTCCGTCTCTCCTCTTTCCTCCCTTCTTTTCTTTCTATTTTCAACTATAAGTAACATGGAAAGAAATATCTTTGAGGCTAAAGCTTCTTTTCCTTCCTCCTCCCTTCAGCTTGATTTCATCCTAACAGACATTTATTGAGCTCCTACTGTGTACCAAGCATGGGGATGGGGATATACTGGGGAGCACATCTGCTGGGTCAAAGTGTGTGGACATACAGACAGTCCTTCACTCAGACTGTCAAATCGCTTTTGCCCATCATATTGCGAAAGAATACATGAATGAATGAGCATATGGGCATTTGTTAACCACCTGTGCCCACACTGGGCCCATGCTTTTATATATGGCATCTTACTTAACACCATGAAGTTGGTATGATTATGATTCCATTTTACAGAAAAATTTAGAACACCAAGGCTCAACTAAGTCTCAGAGCTGGTCTGAGACATTCTGAGGCAAGGGGCTTAGAGGTGAAGGGTGTGAATTAAGCACTTGCTGGCCACTTACTTGCTATGTGACCTTGGGAATGTCACACTCCCTCTCTGGGCCTCAGTTTCCTTAACTCTAACATAAAATGAAGACAATTCCATCTTTTCAGACAAAAGTCAGGGTACTGGAACAGAATCAGACATTCAAAAAACTATCATTAGTTTTGCCTCTGTCCCTGGGCCTGTTTGGGGTGCTGGGGGTGCAGAGGTGACAAGATAAGATCTTTGACTCCAAGGATAGATTCATGTTCCCTCCTGCCCCTAAGAGCTCTGCTTCCAGGAGAGGTGACCAGGGCTTGGTTAACAGAACCACCAGGAAGGGAGGGCTGCCACATTTCAACCTCAGTATCTGCAAGCAGATGAGCCAGTGACACTGCAGGCATCCAGAATGTCCAAGGACAGGACTGGCTGGGTTCCAGGACACCTGGTGTCACAGAGCACCTCCTGCATGCTGACACTCTCACATGACCCCCTACACATGCAGCCCTTTCAGATGGTGTGTCCCCAAAATAACGCAGATATCCCTTTAGATTTTCAGTGAGGGATTAGTTCCCGCATGTCCAGACCACCTTCTGGCTTGGCCCAGGAATTGGGAGAAAAAACCATGCCTCGGCAGTGTGATTGTGCACATTGCAGGCAGGGTTAGGTAGGCACTTCTGAGGAACTAGGGCTTGGTCGATTGAGATTCTATCATAGCCAGAGACTTCAACACAGAGCTGCCCAGGGACATGCGAAAGGGACGTTGACAGTACCGAGTGCTGGCTGGTATGCAGAGTACCTGGGATGCTCATGCACTGCGGGGGTGTGCAGACACGGTGCAGATACGTTGGAAACCCATTTTTCAGTATCTGATACAGCTAAAGATACGCATATCTATGACTCACACTTCACTGCCAAGATATATACCCCAAAGAATCGTATTATGTGTGCACAGGAAACAGGTTCAAGAATGTTCACAGCAGCAATGTTCATAATAGCCCCGAATTGGGCGCCATCCAGATGACCATCCATGGTGAATGGATAAACGACAGTATGTGCATTCAACGGAGCACAATAGGGCTGTGACAATGAATAGTTGCAAGCCACACTAACAGAGACTAACCTCAGAAATGCAGCGTAGAGGGAAAGAAACAAGTCATTAATGATTTCCACAGAATGATTTCATTTGTATCAAGTTCAAAGGCAGGCAAAACTGGATTGTGTTATTTAGAAATGCATCCACAGGGAGACAGTATAATAAAAAGTAAAGAAATGAGGGTCCCAAATATCAAGATAGCATTATCCCCAATGGAGCTGGGTGAGTGTGGTTGGCCAGGGTCACCCCGCGGTCTTTTGGGGTGGTGGCAGTGTTCTGTTCCTTGATATAGGTAATGGTTACATGGATCAGGTTTTATAATTATTCTTTTAAATGAACATGGATATTCTATGTATTTTTTGCACATAAGCAATATATTACAATTATAAAAATGCAATGGGTACAATGGCCAATAAACACATGAAAAGATGCTCAGCATCATTAGTCATCAGGGAAACATGAGTCAAAACCACAATGAGATACTACTTCATGCTCACTAGGATGGCTAAAATAAGAAGCACAGTCAACAGCAAGTGTTGGCAAGAGTGTGGAGAAATAGGATCTCTTATACACTGCTGGTGGGAATGTGAAATGGTGCAGCCACTTGGCAAAACAAGCTGGCAGTCCCTCAATGTGTTATACACAGAGCTATCATTTGCCCCAACAATCCTATTCTTAGATATATACCCAACAGAAATGAAAACATATGATCACAAAAAAAACTTGTACATGAATATTGATAGCAGTATTACTCATAATAGCTAACAAGTGGGAAAAAACCCTAATGTTCATCAACTGATTAATGGATTAAAAACATGATATATTCATAATGGTGGAACATTATTCAGCCATAAAAAGGAATGAAGTACTGGCAGAAGTCACAACAGGGATGAACCTTAAAAACATTATGCCAAGTGAAAGAAGCCAGTCACAAATGCTTGATTCTGTTTCTGTGTGATGTCTGGAAGAGGCAGATCTGGAAAGACACATAGGAGATTAGTGGTTGCCTAGGGCAGAGAGTAGGGAAATGGGGAGTGACAGCAAAGGGTTTCTCTCTGAGGTGACGAAAATATAAAATTGACTGTGATGATGGTTGCACTTATCTGCAAATATATTAAAAGCCATGAAATTGCATACTTTAAATGGCTACATTGCATGGTATGTAAATTATACCTCAATGAAGTTGTTTTATTAAGAAAGGCAAAGGGAACCCCTGGAAGGTCTCAGCGGGAAGGCAGTGTGAGTGCTGGTGTGTATTTCCAAGTCCAGGATCCCGAACACTGTCATTGAGGCGGACTGGCTCCTGGGCCTTGGATAGGGGTTACTGCCCTTCCTGCCTCATGCAGCCCCCCTCCAACACATTTGGGCTCCCTCTTCCTCTGTGGTCACTGGTGGCCTGAGGCCATGGTGGTATTGAATGGGCCTCTAATCAGGTGACATCCAGCCGGCTAAGCCTGCAAACTCTGCATTTTGAGAGCCTCAGTGATCACATTATGTCTGCATTAATCCAGGCATAATCACAGCTGCCCTGGCCAGGGCTGGTCACCCGATGGGCACCCAGCCCTCTCCCCGAGGCAAGGGACAACAACAGAGGAAGCATGTGAGGGACAAAGCTGCCTTCTTTGCACTCCCCACTCCCACCCTTCGTGGCCAGGTTGGCTACCAGCTTCTGAGCAGCCAAGGGGGCTTCCAAGCTCTGGATTCTGCACTTCAGTGTCAGGCCATCTGAAGCTTTATGGTCTCTAGGATGACAGGACTCCACACAGCTTCAGGGTGCCTGGCACACAGCAGGTGCTTAGGAAATTCCCAAAGGCAATTCACAGACAGCATGCGTCCAGACTACTCCACAATAGGTATGTCCCAGGCCCAAGCAATTGCTGGCTGAATGTTCAGGAACCCAGAGGCCCTGCCAGGCCAGCCAGGCATCAACCCTGCATTGCTGGACAGACGCAAAGTCTGGAGGACCCAGGGAGGAACGGTGGTGGAGGGAGGGCACAATTGGGGCTTGGAGCTGCTGGTATGGAAGGATATCAATATGTTACGTCATTGGCTGCACTGCTGGGTCCAGGTTAAAGACCAGCCACATAAAGCTGCTGGGGTTTGCCATTCTACCATCCTGTGATGCTGAGATTCCACAATGCAAAAGGAAAATAGATGAGAAAATAGATCTGTGAATCTGGTATCTGGCCTTAGCAGGCACTTCCAGATGGGTCTGGCCAGTGGACGGCACTGGTAGGAAATCAGAGGGCAGGGGAAAAGTTCTGGAAGTTGTTGTCCCCTCCTTGCTCCCTGACAGGCCCCTCAGGATGGCTGCATTTTCCTACCAAAGGTCACAGCTCCTGCTGGGACGTCCTCCGTGTAAGCCCTCCTGGATTCTAGCAGCTCAACCTCCTCACTAAGGAGTAAAGGCCCCCCAGTGTGGTCAGCCCCAGGGTGCTGCACTATCCTGTTGGGTTCCCTTAACTTTGTTCTGTCTTATTAGTGAATGTTTTTTTTTAAAATAGCTTTTTGCAGTACAATTCACATACCATACAATTCACCTATCTAAAGTATACAAATCAACAGTTTTTAGTATCTTCACAGAGTTGCACAACCATCACTACAGTCTAATTTTAGAACATTTTTGCCACCCCAAAACTGACCCCATACCCATTAGCAGTCACTCCCCATTTCCTCTCTTTCCAGTACTAGGCAGCCACTGATCCACTTTCTGTCTTTATAGATTCGCTGTTCTAGACATTCATATAAATAGAATCACATAATATGCGGCCGTCAAGCTTCCTTCGTTCAGTATGAAGTCCTTGAGTTTCATCCACAATGTAGCAGGGACCAGAATGCCCTTCTTTTTCACGGCTGAATAATACTCCATGGTATAGACATACCACATTTTATCCACACATTCATTGGACAAGCAGTCTTTTCTTAAACTCTGCTTAATTTCCCAGTCTGAGTGTTCCCATGCACCTAGCCATGACCACAGTGGAATCCAGTGGCTCCTCTGTGGCAGGGTGCAGCACAAGCCCCATCCTCCTGACTTCCAGGCCCAGGCTCTTTCCACAGCAGCTGCCTCCTCTGGAGCCCACTTGCCCCTCTGATGCCTCTCAGCCCTGCACCCGCCCTTCCTTGTCTGGAAGATGCATCGTCACCACCACTGCATAACAAATGACCCAACAATTCCACAACTGAATACATACGCTGTGGGGATGCTGGTGCTTGTGCAAAATGACAAATCTACAGAGGCATTATCTGAAATATCCAAAGGCCAAAAGAATGTAAAGATGTACCAGTGGGGAGTGGTTATATAAATTAAGCTGGAATGTCCTACAGCTGTGAAAGAGAATGAGCTGGCTCTGTGCTCACTAACCAGGGCCAATCTGCAAGGCACATGGTTAAGAGAACGAAGCAAGGTGCAGAAAAGTGTACAGATGGTGTGCTTGTTTGTGTGAGAAATAAAATATGTGTACGTGTATGCTTGTAGAGCACAGAATGTCTCTGGAATAATACATGAGAAATTGGAAGGGTGGCTGCCTCTAAAAACGCACCTGGTGCCAGGGGACAAGGTGGATGGACAGGAGCCTTACATTACATGGGATTGTCTTTTGCAGGTTTTGAATATTCTACTATGTCAGAAAAAAGTCACCTCCTCCACAAAGCCTTCCCTCATTATTGGGGTAGACAGTGACTCCCTTGTGGTTTCCATAGCTGTCCTGGGCCATTGGAATCCTTGTCCCCTCGGCACTGTGATGAGTTGCCTATATGTCAGCATCTCCCATTAGGCCAGCAGCTCTTTGTGGTGGACATGGAGACATAACACCTCAATTGCCCTTCAGGGAGGACTTGCTCCCCAGCTACTGGTAAAACCAGCTCTCAGAAAAAACAAAAGCCCTGTTTTGTAGTGTTTTTCCAATTTCTGTGGGATAAATTAAATGTTCCCACCATGGCTGATTTTAAGCTACCAACAGGTTAACAATTGGCAGGCACATCCCCGAAGACTGGGTCTTGCAGGCAGATAGGGTTGGGCTCTAGCACCCCACTAGCCCAGGAGTCTGATCAGCACACAGCCTCCAGTCATCAGATCCTGCAGGGTCTGCTGTAGAGAACAACTTTCCCTGGTGGCCTGCATCTGGGGGCTGGGAGAGAGGTATAAAGATCAGGCCACTGTAGCCAGAGGCAGGCCATCTGATAGGCAGCATCTGCTCCAGAGCGCCCCACTGAGGCTTTGCTGGGCCAGCATCCAAGCTCGACACCTGCCTCTGCCTGGTCCTGCTCCTCCTTTTCCCCTTCATGCATGCCCAGTAAGCAGCGTGGGCCTGAAGCTCCATCTCAGTCTCTGCTTCCAGAGAACCCCACTTGCCACAGTGCTTGGGGGGCAGGCTGGGGCCAGGCCATTTACCTCCACATCTCCAGCCTCTGACAAAGAGCCTGGCATGGACAAGGTGCTGGCCAGGGTTTGCAAGGGGAAAGAGGAGCCTAGTGTGCATCTGTCCACACGCACACATGCTCACTCACTCATTTCACCGTGAGCACTGACTATGTTCTATCCAGCATAACCCCTGCCATGGAGCTCCCGGGAGCACCAAGACCCAAGCAGATGCTGTTCTGGTCTCTGAGCTTGAAGCCCATGCCATCTCTGAGCTTGTTGTCCCAAACCAAAAGTAGCCCTGGAATTAATAATTCCCCCAAATCTAATTCTAAGTTGGTGAGTGTTGTGAGGAGTGGAAGTGAGAGCAGAGGAAGCTTGAACCAGGAGGCGCTGCACTTGTGTGCAGCTCAAGGAACCTCCCCCAGGAAGGCCAAGGCTGAGCCGGCAGCCAGCTAGCAGGAAGGGTAAATTATAACAGAATTGGCCAAACTTACAACGACAGGCGAAGGGCATTTCAGACCAGAGGACAGAAACAGAGATCCCCAAGGACAAAGCTTGAGGGAAAGCATGCATTGAGGGCATAATGGAGGAAATTCCAAACACAGTGAGTGGCCAGGAAGAGTAGCATCTGGGGAGCAGAAGGGTCTTTTGGTGCTACTGCAATCCAGCTCCAGTCAGCTCAGATGCCTGCAGAGGGTAACGCGAGTGGAGTCCCGGACAGAATTTCACTCCCTCCGCAGACTAGAACATGCGGTGAAACCAGCCAGAAGAGGGGTGAATATCTACAATCTTTGATATTTAAAAAAAAAATTGATTGCAAAATCACAGGATGGGAGAGACTGAGAAAGATTGAAAGCTTAGATAATTACAGGTTCAATATGAGATAAGAGGCTGCTAAAAAGCCAACAGTCTGAGGCCATAATAACTAGGGCTTAATGCCCACAATAAGGGAGGGGATGGTCTTGCTCTGTGATTTTTAGAACTGAAATATGCCCCAGCAGCTGGACAGAAATAGAGCACGTCTAGAGGAGACAGCTAGAAATCCCCCATTGAACAAACTGCAGCTGCTCAGCCGAAGCGTTTCTGGGGTCCCTGGTCACTGCCAAGTCAGTGGGGGCAGTCACAGAGCAGCAGACCCCTGTTTAGTGAGAGGCCAGCTTCCTCCACCAAGCTCACCATGGCTCTAGAAGGCTGCCAGGGAGGTAATGAGTTCCCTGTCCTGGAAGGTGTGCAAGCAGCAGCTGGGGTCTATAAAGGGGATTCTTGCACCAGGTTGGGTGGGGCTACAACCAAGATCCTTCTCTGTCCCCAGTGGTGCCCCACACCTGTCTGGAACAGCAGGAAGGATTTTCTGCACTGCTGGAGGGAGAAAAATCAATCTCTTTCTGACAGGTCCCCCAGGAAGTGCCAACAATGTATTAATACCAGGTGCTGCTCAGAGAGCAGAATTACCCAGGGTAGGGTTCTCAGGCCTGGGAGGGGCCCAGGGAGAAACTTGGCTCGAGAAAATTCCTTGATTCATAATGCCAAATAGATGCTATCAAAGTCAGCCTCCCAGGCCTGTCCCGGACCCTTGGGGCTGCCCAGAAGATCTGGGGCTGAAGTTCCTGAAAGAAGGAAGGGATCTTGAGGGGAGGGGGCCACACAGCAACCTCTGGCCCCCAAGCAGTGTATGCCACATGCACTCCTGTGACCAGAAGCGTCTGTCACCCTCCACAGCATTCTCAGGGGCATCTAATTTTAAAAACCAAAAGCTGTTTCCCAATGTTGAGGACACCACTGTGCCCGCTCCCCACCCCACACTGCAGGCACTCCAGACACACCCGGGAAGAGACCTCCCACCTCCAAGGGGTCAGTTGAAACAGCTCCTGTTCTTGTGGCACTCTCCTCCAGGGAGGCATTCCCATTCATCTCTGCAAGGCCTGGCCTAGCCCAGCCCTTCAAAGGGCTCCACAGGTGCCAGCTCTTCCTCAGAGAGCCCCACCCAACCTGAGCAGGATTCTGCAGCACCTGACATCCTTATCTCAGTGACCTGTTTTCTAGCAGGCCCTGTGTGGCCTTAGAGCTCTGTAAATGACACCTCAATGAGGCTTTCCCCAGCCACCAAAACTGAAGTAGCCCCACTGGTCATCACCAAGGATAAGTGACTAAGACCACCCAGGACCAAGCAGAGGGGGCCCTGGGGATTCAGTGTGAACAGAAGACAAGTGTTGGTTATTTCCCGCCAGATACAAACAGCAGGGAATGCCAGGGCCAGAGCTGTGGAAGGGCATCTTGTAACCATGCAGGGCTGAGAATGGTGCCAGCTAACATAGCAGAGCTGTGAAATAGAGAGGCAGTGAGGGGTGCATGCAACTGGCTCCTGGGAATAGCATTTGCACCCTGGATCAAGCTGGACCTGAATTCATTGCCACGGACCATTCAGTTCCATGAACTAATGAATTCTCTTTGTTCTTTAGCCAGCTTGAGTTTTTGTCCATTACAGCGTAATATATCTTGATTGGTACAGAGATCCTTTCATCTGTGCCATGGAGATGCCTTTCGTAAAGCGGATAGCCAGTACCTAGTTGATGGGTTTTAAGCCACAAATGGCATGGAGCAGGTCTGGGGAGCCAAGGACTCCCTTTTTACCCAAAAAGGCCTTGGGGAGGTGGGCCAAGACCTGGAGCACTGGAGATGGAAGCTCTGGGTTACCTTGGCATCAGTTGCTTCCTCACCCTTGAACCCCTCTGAGTTTGGCCAACGTGGCTCCTCTGCAGGGAGCAATCAGTTCTGGACTATTTGCACCTCAGTGAGCAGTGACTCAGGCAATCAGAATCGGTCTCTCCATGGCAGCACAGTGTGACAAAAGGCAGCCTGAAGCAGTAGAGCCAGCACCAGTGGCAGATCCAGGCAGCCCAAGAACCCTGGGTCAAATTCCACTTTTGACACCACATGCTGGTGATGGCAGAAATGGCTGAAGGAGCTGGGTGTGGTGGCTCATGCCTGTAATCCCAGCAACTCAGGGGGCTGAGGCAGGAGGACTTCTTGAGCAACATAGGAAGATCCAGTTTCTAAAAAGTAAAAAAATTCACCAGACATGGTGGCACACACTTACAGTCCCAGCTACTCAAGAGGCTGAGGCAGGAGGATGGCTTGAGCCCAGGAGTTGGAGGTTGTAGTGAGCTGTGATCATCCTACTATACTCCAGCTGGGTGACAGAGAGAGACACTGTCTCTTAAAAAACAAAAAAGAAATAAGTAAAGAAAAAAGAAATGGCTGATGGAAGGAAACAGGGCACACTGTCTGGCTGTCTATTTCCTCATTACAGCCTTCCTGCCTCTGACCATGGAGGCTAAAGACATAAGACATCTTCTGATAAAAAGAGAGACCTCAGAGTGATTTCTCACTTTCTATGGTTGGACACTGTGGTGTAAGAGTGTGATTCCTGGAACTTAGACAGCCGTCTTGCAACCAATAGGCAAGAGGACCAGAGGCTGACAGGGTGACAATGGCAGAGTGGAAGGGTGAAAACAGCCTGGGCCCACAAAGAGATTGTTGAGCTTCTAAAAGAAACTATATCCAGACTTGTTTTGCAAGAAAAAGCAAACGTCTATCATGAAAGCCATTTCTAGAAAGGACTTCTGTTACTTGCACCCGAAGGTCTCCTAAGTGATCTGTTCCTCACTGTGAAGTGGGGCAAGTCCTTCCTTAAAGGGAGCGGTGCGGAGTGAGCGAGAACAGGGCCTAGTGTGCGCATCTCACAGCACAGGTGCTGCCTGTGGGAGATTTTCTCGTTCTGTTCAGGGGATGCCAGGATGAACCAGCACAGGGCTGAAAGGACAGTGCTGTGGGGTGGAAGGAGCATTCGGGTGGAGGTCCCGCTTCTGCCTCTCCACTGCTGTGTGGCTGCAGGCAAGTCCCTTTCCCGCTCTGGGCCTCAGTTTTCCCTACCCGTACAACGTAGGCAGTAGAGGGAGATCTTTGAGAGAAAGACAGGGACAGCAGGACGGAAGGGCAGGGTGAAGAGAGAAGCAGGCTGAGGTTGGCACGTTCTCCCAGATGCTCCTGGGGTAGGAGTCAGTTTTTGGGCGGTGAAGTGGCCACAGAGACACGAGGAAGTGCCGGTTCCCCCCAGAGGCCATTAGGAGTGCCCGATGGGCCCTGCTGACGAGGACCAGCCTGTCTCCTCCCTCCTGCCCTCGCCCATGCCCAGGCCAACTTGCCCCAGAGCCAGCCCTGCATAAGCATCCCCCAGCCCCCGAGGCTGGTCTGTGCTGCCGTCTCCTGACACGGGAGCCCAAGGCGTCGCTAGGAAGCCCCTGAGGTGGCCACCTTTGCTCTTCCCACCTGGCCATCTGCTCCTGGTCCCTGCAGTGTCTTCTCCCTTCCATGCTGCCCATGGTGCTGTCTCCCACTCTCAGATCCCAGTCATCCTCTCCCCAGCAGGAAGCTGGTTCCTGAGCCTTCTCCAGGAAGGATCCACGTCAGCCTGACCACCGGATAAAGGAGCGCACGCATCAAGGAGACGCTCAAAAAGAAGACCGAAGCTGTGGGTGTGGAGGCCTCCTCTTCGGAGGGCTGGTGGTTTGGTTTTCACAGAAGATCCTGCCTGGGTTCAACTCGGGGGGACTTGAGGCAGGAGATGGTCACCAAGTCCTGCTGGCTTCCTCTCCTGTGCCTCCACGTCCCAGTGGCCCACGTTTCTCGGCTCCAAGCACCACCCTGCACCCACCACGTGAAGCGCATGCCCGTCATCCTCTATGTGGGACAGGGGCTGTGCCTGACTGCTGTTCAGCCCTGCACCACCCCGAAAGTCTGCCCTGTGCCACTCCGTCCCTGGGGCCCTTGCCCTCCAGCTTCCGGTCAGGTCCAGCCCATGGGAGATCCCAAAGGGGCTGGATGGCAGGACGAGAGAGGCTGGGATGCATATTCCAGGCTCCCTGCCTATGTTCACGTGGTGGCCATGACTGCCTCCTTCCACCAGTAACTGCAGCACCTTGCCCAGCAGCTCCTCTCCCTGGCCATGCTGTCCCCACTAGCACTGCCCCTCCTGGCCTCCAGGTGGGAAATTAGCCACCTCCTTGAGCCTCAGTTTTGTCTCCTCATTCAATGGACCCAATGGAACACACCTGGTGGCGGCAGCATCAGGACGACAGGAGCAAGTGCAGAGTGCCAGGGCGAAGGAGGCTCTCAGGAGAGGTGCTGCTGTGATTGTAGCTGCTAAACGACTGACAGTGCTGCATGGAATTTTTGTGTTCACCTTAGGCTCAGAGTTGGGACAATTTCCCAGCATGGGGCTCAGCACTGGCTTCACATCCAGGTTGCTCTGTCATTACTTCCCTGTGCACGCCTGTCCCTCCCACCAGACTGTGAGCACCACGAGGGCAGGAGCCCTGCCCTCCTCTGATACAAGCCACTGATGCCAAGTCAGCTGCGGTTTCCAAGTGCTTAGCATTTAATCTGCACAGCGGCCTCGTGGGTGGATTTACATCACCACCCCTGTTTCACAGGTGAGGAGGCTGCGGGACCACGCGTCACGGTGCTGGCCGTGCCACACAGATAGGAAGTGTTGGAACTGGGGTTTGAACCCAGCATCTCACTCTAGAGCTCTGTGATGCAGCTGAACAGAAGGAAGGTGGGTGGGACAAGAGGGATGGCCTTGCCCACTCAGGCCCTGGTCAGCAGGGCTGGTCTGTGGAGTAGGTTCTCTAGTGTGCCACTGAGATGCCTCCTTCAGCACCCAGCGCTCATTTGAGTGGTGCAGCTGAGGGCACCGAGTCCCTCCCCAGGCGCTGCCCCCACGCAAGGTAGTGCCCCTCCCCGACTGGAGGGAGCCAGGTTCAAAGGCCAGCTCTGTGCCTCCCAGTGCACATTCCCTCTTTCTCGTGGGACCAGCTGAGGTCTCTTGCTGCAGCATCACAGGCCAACTTCTCTCCATGCCCAGGGCTGCCTTCCTCGCCTCCTGACAGGTGTGTCTCACCAGTGCCCAGGACACGCCCTGCTCGCAGATCTCCATTCCAGGGTTTCTGTTCAAGGCACCCAAGCTAGAACACCATGGAACTCAGTGGGCAGGAGCCTTGGAGCCTCCCTGGGAGATGATGGGTGTGGGTGCCCCCACTGGGAGGGACGCTGCAGGCTCCCAGCCAGAGCTGCCAACACTTCCTCCTTCCCCCTTCTTCCTGTTCCTCCTCCTCCTCCTCAGACTCCTCCTGCCCCTCTTCCCCCCAATGTGTTGATCCATCATGAGCAGAAAGCTGCAGCTGTGTTCCTTTGGGCAACCCAGATGAAAGAGGGAAAAAATAGCTTTTTTTTTGGTAAACAGTTGGAGTATTTTCTTTTTGGTGCATTCTTTAAGTCATACTGGAAGCACTGACTTCAAGCAAATATTCCTGTCTGACTTAGGTGGGGATGGCAGGGGAAAGTGGCATTCCACAGAGCAGGGACACTGGAATGTAACCGGGCAGCTCTGACCACGCAAGGAGGCACAGGAAAAGGGGCTTCAACCCAAACCAGAGAGAAGTTTCCTGATCTAGACTGGGGGCCTTCTGAGTCGGGCTCTGTCAGGTTATAACGGCTCCCTGTTGCCCTGAGGTTAAAGCCCAGATTCTGTTGCTACACTCTGGAGGCCCTCTGTGAACTGGCCTCTGCCCAGATTTAGGGTCTTGTTGGAACCTGCATCTGGTGGACAAACGGCCCCTCACCCTCAGACTGTCTCTAGGCCCCCATTGCCTCCCAGTGCAGCTGTATGGCCTGCACAGTCACACACAGCTGCGTGTGCCTATACCCACGCAACCTGCCCGGCCAGCCCCGGGCAGCCCCCGCCCATCACTGCACACTCTAAGCGCACACTCACATGTGGGCACACACTCATGTCCCTCACGGGCCCCCGTGCCATTCATCCCACACGGCACATGCTCACACGGCACCAGCCACACTCCCTCCCGTGCTCACACATGCACAGACTCACATACCCTCAAACGTGAAGGGAGCCCAGAGGGTGGAGGCTGGGGCCCTGGGCCGGGCCTCAGCTATGCTCCCCTGGAAACCAGACCTGACACAGCCCTTCCACCATGGGCTTTCAGAACAGCAAGCCCATTTCAGAGGAGGAATGGTGCCGCCTCCTGCCCCCGCCTCTCTCTCCCAGATACACTCTGGTGGCCTCCTACTCTCAAGCTCCCACCCCTGGAGGCAGTTGGGCCTGCTCAGGGGCAGGGGCTACCCCTGGGGGGTCTGCCCTAGGGTCCAGGTTAGCTGGGGACTGGAGACTGTGGCCTGGAGTGAGGCAGGCAGGTGACCCCAGTTACGGCGTCAAGGGCAGGGAGACTGGCTGGAGGGCCACAGAGCTGCCAAACCCATGTGTCCGTCCCAGTTCTGGGGCACCACAGACGGGCCTTGGCATTCATCCACTCATTCATTCATTCACTCATTCATCTTTCCACCCCTGTTAATCTAATCCCTGCCCCGGGCCAGGCCTGGAGGCTGGTGGCCAGGTGGGCATAAGGAGGCAAGTCCCCTGCTCCCTGGGAGCTCACACCCCGAGAGGGAAGTGGCCTCACAGCCAACTGTCACACCAGCACGAGGCCAACCCAACCTCCACCAACGGTGGCTCTAACAGAAAGCACAAACCTGCCCCTCCTGTGGTCCCAGCCCCCTGTACTTCCTCTCCCACAACCCGAATGGAGAATATTTTTGAAACAATCAGAGAAATCCAAATCAGAGGAGGTGTTACATGGAATTGAGCGACTGTTCACTTTGCTTGGGGTGATGATGGTATTGAGGTTGTGTTTTCTAAAGGTCCTTAGCGATTAGGGATACACAGTGAAGAACGTGTGGGTGAAGCAGCCTGATGTCTGGGATTTGCCCTAAACTATTCCAGTCGCAGGGAGCTGGGGTGGAGAGAAAGTGTTGTTGAGGACTGTGGGCCAAAGGCTGGGTGGTTGAAGCTGGGGCTTGCGTGCAGGGGGCTCATTATGCCGTTGTCGCTCCATCTGTCCCCCAGGCGTCCCGCCGGCTCATGCTCCTGCCTCAGGGCCTTTGCATCTGCCGTTCCTCTGCCTGAAGTGCTCTCCCCCACTCTCCATTTGCGGCTCCCTCTCTTGTTCCTTCCAGCCTTCCCTCAAGTCTCACCTTTGCAATGACACTTTCCTGACCCTGCCCTCCCCTGGGTTGTTTTGCTCCCTCACATGTGGCAGCATCTGACATAGCACATGTTTTGTGAGTCGGGTTTATTGTGTCCCCACTAGAATGTGGCAGCCCATGGGCAGGGACCACTGCTGTGTCCAGCACCTAGACAGTGCTGGGAACATAGCTGGGGCTCAGCCACCACCTGCCGAATGAATGACTGAAGGCAGCAGCAAGAGAGCCCAGCTGGAGCGAGGAGGGGAGAAAGGGACCCCTCGAGCTGAGGATGGGACACTGAGCCCAGGCAGAGGGAACACAAGGGCAAAGGTTGAGCGCAGAAGGGAGCAGGGAGAGGCCAGGAAACTGGAAGGAGGGCGTGGGCCAGGCTGGAGGACAGTCAGGGCTGTGTCCTGATGGCTCTCACTTGGGAGAGAGGGGTATGTATCTGAGGCCATTTGAAAAGCTCCCTCAGGCATCCACGCCAAGTACGGAAGAGAGGCCTGAGCAGATGCAGGGAGACCTAAGGTGGAAGCCCAGACAGGCAGAGCTGGAGAAAGGGGCAGGAAGCTTGCACAAACCAGGGCACTGCCCAGCCATCTCACAGGGGAAGGCCCCTGTACACCCCTTGGGTGGTACATCAGCTACAGACTGCCCAGCTGACAAGGGCCAAGCCAGCGTCCACCGTGCCTGCTGACCTGCATGGCTCTGGCCAGCGCCGTGGGGACCCAAAGCCGGGGGAGCCTGGGCATGCTGCTCAGCTGGTATCTTTCAGGGCCAACCCTGAAGGTGGTGGACTTCAGAGATGGGTGGCACCTCACCACAAGAATGGCACAATAGTCAGATCAGAAACACGCATCCACACAAAAACGTGCCTATGAGTGTTCACAGCAGGATCATTCATAATAACCAAAAGATGAAACAACTCAGATGTCCATGGCTGGCTGGCTGGATAAATGCAATGTGGTCTATCCACGCAGTGGAGTAGTATTCAGCCATAAAAATGAGTGAGGCACTGAGCCATGCTGCAGCACGGGTGGACCTTGGAAACTCAGTGCTCAGTGAAGGAAGCCAGGCACAAAGGCCACATACTGTATGACTCCATTTATATGAAGTATCTAGAATAGGCAAATCCATAGAGACAGACAGCAGATTAGTGGTTGCCAGGGACTGGAGAAAAGAGGGAATGAGGAGTGACTGCTAATGGCTATGGGATTTCTTTTTGGGGTGCTGAAAAGTTTTAAAATCTATTGTGGCAATGGTTGTACAACTCTGATTATATTAAACACCATTGAATTGTACACTTTGAATGGGTGGATTGTATGGCATGGGACTGATACCTCAATAAAGCTGCCATTAAAAAAAAGCGAATAAGCGTCCCTAGGAACTTGGACCCACTGTGCCTGCTGGGCACAGCTGCTCTCGCAGTCTGGCCCTAGTGGGATGTGCAGGGCTCAGCCCTGCCCTCCGGACACACCCAGCCAGCATCTGCCCATCTCACCCCAGCTCACTCCACAATCGCCGGAAGAATCAGCGCTTTCAGAATTTGCTGTTGCCTGGGCCTCAGCCTCAGAGATTATGATTTCATTGGCTGAGGTTGTAGGGTGTGGCCAGGTAGCTGATATTTTTACAAGCTCTGTGGGTGATTCTAACATGTGGCTGGGGCAGAAAGCCCTGGTAATGTACTCCATCCACTCTGTTATTCCAGAGCCATCCAGTGGGGCCTCCCCACTGCCAGGGACTGTGCTGGGTGCTGGTGAGGGGAGGGTGGTCGGACAAGATCTCCGTCCCCAAGAAACACCCAGGTAGTCAGGGAGACAACCAGGCCAATAAGAGTTTTCCTGCAGGGAGACGGGGCCCAAATAATGGCCGGTGTGTCCTGCCATGGGGCGAGCAAGCAGAGCTCTTCTGAGACTGGAGGAAGTGGCCTGTGGGTTTTGAAAGATAAAGAGGAGTTCACCATTGGAAAAGCAAGGGAAGGGTATCACCAGTAGCAGTAGTGCCTGGGCAAAAGCCCAGGGGCTGGGAAGAAAGGGAATGGGCGGAGGTGCAGGAGAGAAGTTTGGTGCACCAGTGGTGGCCCAGGTGGGAAAGGAAGGTGAGCCGGGGCCTGCAGGGAGCCCTGGATGAACTCACTAGGAGACTGCGCAGTGAGGGCCTGACGCCTTGCTCCTCCTGGCTGGAGCCCACACACTGCAGGGCAATAATGGGGGCCCCTTGAGGGGCAGTTATCTGAGGCCAAGTGACAGCCTCTGATGAGGACACCAACCTCTGCCCTGTTCCCTGGGTCCCAGGGAACCCACTGCCTCTCAATCCTGCCAAAAACTCTCTGGGAACACTTACATTCCTGGACCACGCCAAGCCTGTTCTGGCCCCAGGGCCTCTGCAGCTGCTGTTCCCTCTGCCTGTGACACCCTTTCTCCGGGTCCTCAGCTCCAGCTCAGCAACTCAAAGCAACCCTGGCCACCACTCCACCGTGCCCCACGTTGGCCCCTCCCATAGCAGCCTGTTTCACATCCTCCCAGCCACGGCGGAGCTTTTGGATGACTGATTTGCCGCTCCCCTCCCCACCTGATGTCAGCTTCAGGAATGCAGAGCTCTCATCTGTCTTGTTCACAGGCATCTAGAAGAGGCCTGCCTCTCAAGAGAAGCTCAGCAAGCATGTGCCAAATGAACAAATGAATGAGTGAGTGAATTCACCCTTGCTCAGGAGTCTTGATGGTCATTCCATCATGGTGGGTTCTTGTAGAAGAGGCCCTGACTTAGTCCACAGATGACGCATTCTGAACCATTCTGAAGGAAGGGGCTTTGGAGGAAGGACACACGGCTGGACACTCTGGAACACGAAAGAAGCATGCAGGAGCTGGTCATGCCTGGCTGAACACCCTCTGTGCTTTGATCGCCCCCAGCCGAACTACTCAGACCCTGGCAAGGCCCTGCCTGGGCAGCCAGCTACCAACGAAGCCCTTGGAACCTCTCATCCCAGGACGGGAGCTCCCTGAGACTTGAGGGACAGCTTTGGCCTCTTCCCTCTCTGTGTTGTGTCCAGAGTGCAGAAGTTGGTATCCAGGAGGTTGGACTGGCCTGAACTAAGGTTCCATGCTGCCCCACAGCCAGCCCCGGGACATGGATGCAAGGAGGACACCTCCTGAGATATTCTTTTCCAGCCCCTGATGGAGTTGAGGTTTTTCCAGCTGGACAACTGGGAAAAACGCCCTGGTTATCTCTATTCCTCTTCAGTTTCCAGCCAAGGATGCAGTGGGGCCTTTCGCCTGGCTGGAGGTGGTGAGGGGCATGGCTGAGAAATAACTGATTCCTTGGTGCTCTGAGCTACAAGGAGCTGCTGCAGGAACTGAGACCTAGGGCTCGGAGGGACTTGGGTTTTTGTCCCAGCTGTGCAGCTTCTGATGCCCACCCTCCTGCAATCCCTGAGGCCCTGTTAGCACCATCCAGGCCAGCCAGTATGTCTGCAGGAGCGTGAGTGGACCTGGAAGGTCTGAAACCAAGTCACACTGAAGGAACCAGAGCCTCTAACAGCAGAGGGAGAAGAGGTTTCAAAGTCCTGACTTCAAGTCCCAGCTCTGCCACCTCCTGGCTGGGTCACCCCAACGATATCACTCGGCGTCTCTGAGCCAGATTCTTCAACAAGAAAAATGGAGATTAAGAACAGCCACAGAACACACAGGAACAACATTTATCGGGTGTCGGGCAGACGGGAGGGGGGAAGAGGGGATGGGTATATGCATACATAATGAGTGCGATGTACATCGTCTGGGGGATGGTCAGGCTTGAGGCTCTGACTGGAGGGAGGAGGGGGGCAAGGG
>CAUYRT010029976.1:0-19549 GCA_963574885.1 Lepilemur ruficaudatus
TGACAGAGTAGATTTTTGAATGTAACAAGATAGGTCAACTTGAGTGGTAATATATTTTGGGAGATCAGCTCACTATAAATTGTGACTGTAAACATTATACTGTAAATGTTTTGTAGTTTTCCCCCAATAAAAAAAAAAAAATTGGCCATGGTGGCAGTATTTATACACAGAAATGGAAAATAATCAAAGTAGAGGGCTTTTGGGTTTCTGAGAACATGTTAAACATTTACTAACATATTACTTCCTCCATCTCTATTTATGCTGTTGTTTCCATGTCTTTTAATACTATATATATTTTAGACTTCACAAAACATTGTTAATATTATTTTGTACAGTTAGTATTTATATGTGAATGGAATGAGTGGAATCATAGATCCCTGTCAAAAGTTCCTAGCTATACATTTTTTCAAATTATCATGTTTTCCATAGCACAAATAATTAAAGTACAAGTGAATAATTAGTTAATCAGCGGAATTGTCGTGAGTTATGGGCACAGGCTTTGCCTGATTTTGACTTCCTTTCATGTCAGCAACTGGAACAATATTTTGATGAATGTAAGCTATCTATCTTCTTAGGCATTCTGTCCAGTGTTTGTTGTATGAAAGAAAAAAATTAATAAACACATGATGCGTGACTTATTAGGTAACATTATCTTTGATACTACTACTGTTATTACTAGTATAATAAAACTAAGGAGGGGATTCCTTTTATTACATACCTGAAGCATAGTGTGCATTCAAGAAATATTTGTGGAATTGCTGAATGACTAATAACAAGCCACAACCAAGCCCCTACCCTCGTCCACATAATCTTCTCTAAAACTGGGAACATTCCTCTGTTTTATTTTGAAAAGTTTATTCATTGTTCTGATTTCAGCCTCCTCCAGAAAGCTTTTCCTGACTTTCCAAGTTCTTGTTAGGTGCCCATTTTTGCTTCTATACCATCCTAGGCTTACTCTAGCATATCACATATATAATGCATTGTAAGAGCTTGTTTAATTATCGATCAATCATTTCCACCATTCTGTTTGCTCTCTGAAGGCAAGGATTACGGCTCTGTTGTCATATAGGAGATACTAAACACATTCAAGTCAAATATATGAATTGTAGATTCCCAAAGGCAGCTACTAAATCTCATCTGCCTGTTTTTACTTTGCAATGTGGAAATAGTACTACATTGCTACACAATCAATTTTCAATTTCTCATTTGAAATTACTGCTCTCCATTAGACTGTGTGATCAGAAAAAGAGAAACTTCTTTTAGTATTAACTTGACAAAACAGAAAACTAAGCCTGAGTAAATAGTTACACAATGATATCTGAAGTATTTTCCATTTTAGTTTTCCAGCCTTTGTTCCTCTCCAACAACACAGGGGACTAAGCCCTTCAAGAATTTCCAAGAAGGGAAAATAGGGTCACAGAGCACCTTAACTGGAGGATTTCCAAACACTTAAAATGGTATTGGATGACGATGTTTAGCAAAATGGAAGCAGGAGTAAATCAAATAGGATGTCAGAATTCAAGTCAGGAGTCTTGCCTGTCAGCCTCATGGTTGGATAACTTTGTTCCATTTGCTCAGCAGGTGGAATGCCTTGGAAACAGTTTCACCCTGTGTAGTAAGTACTTTGGTCCATGTTATACCCAAGAAATCAGAATCTAAGTTTTTCAACTTAATCTAAGTTTTTCAATCGAACTTTTTCTTCCCCAAGTTTTGGGTTCCATCAAACAATTGCTTTAACCAGAATCACATTTTTTTCCCCTTGTTTTGCCACTCTCACAGCATATTGTGAAAGCTTGGAGACCAGGAGTACATACTTGGCAAGGCACGAAGCTTACGGAACTCCCTGGACATGGCCTCCGGCGCAGAACCAAATGGCAACTCCAATTGGTTAGAAGGGTCAATTATATTTGTAAATGTTTTAGTTCTTAGAAAAGCATACTCTAGGAACAATGAGGAAAGAAAGTCTCTTTAATTTGGCTGGAATGAGACTAGTCATGTCATCTGTCCTAAATTTAAATTTGTTGGGGATGAAGAAGACATAAGCTCTATTTTTAATGATTACAGGTCATCATTTCCAAAGCCTGACTGCTTTTGGCAACATATTATTGTGTTAAATGGCACATACACCGTTTCAAATCCAAACCATGAAATTTTCCTCCCCCTCCCCCTTTTATTTGCTAATCACAGCCTCCTTTTTCTAGATCTTCTCTTTGGCTGTGCTATTAGAGAATGCTAATCAGAACTTCCTTAGGGAATATTCTTCCCTGGGTTGGTCACTGAAAACATTTTTTTTTTTTTTTTTTTTACTTCTCAGACCACTTTTAGTGAGTGATTGAAGCCAGTAGATGGTCTAGATGGAGAACTGAGTCAATTTCTCTTGACAAAAAGTGGCCAGGACATTGAAGCAAGATGGAGCCTGTGCCTACCAGGGGGAGAAAGGTTTGCTCCCAGATCAAGTTGGAAGAATATCTGCTCTAAGTCACATGCCACGTTACTTATCTAGCTTTACTTCTTTCATCCCTAATATGAGTAAGCACCATTACCCCCATCTCACACACACAATTGTGTGTGTGTTTATTTTTGCATGCATGGTAGGTGGATACAATGGGGACTCCATGTATCTTTTTGATTTTGCAACAGTGTGTTTATTCTTACATGATGCCTATTAAGCACAAGAAAAAAAATCCACTGGCAATTCAGGGTTTTTTAAAGGAAGCAGAGAAAAAGCCCCCCTGTCATCAGTGTTTTCTTCAACCTATCTACCAGGTGTGCTCCTACCTCCTCATCTCTGAACCATCAGCCCTCAGAGAGGAGGCCTGGGCAAATTTTCCTCCTCTACCTTGTTTCCCTAATTTTTTCTTTAACCACTATTCTGAAAGGTGCAACTTCAGGGTGGATGCCTGCTAATGGAAGTGGTGTCTATTCTACATTCTGATAGAACCTCCCCAAGGCCAGCTCAACATGGATCCTGAAATTGGAGCCATAGGATGACTTGGAATGAAGGATTATTGAGATGCAAAGACATTGGTTTAATTTACCCTTCTTGAAAATAAAACTCTATTACATGCATTACAAAAATGGGGCCATAATATTTATATTTTTATAGCCCACTTAAGAAATATCATGGACAGCTTTCTATGCCCTCAAATATAGATCTGTATTGTCAGACTCATTGACTCCGTGCTGTTCCACCATGGTGTACTTGACCTTCCTTTGGTAACTTGAAAAATAAAGAATTTCATTGACAGAGCTCTTTTGTAGTAGTTGCTATGATTTCTTTCTGGCCCCAAAGTTGCTATTTCTGTACTTTGGTGTATTCTTTTCTAAGACTTTAAAAGAAATTTCAAGTCTCTTAAGGCTTTTTAGAACACTCTAAGTAAACTTGAAGCTCATATCAGCTATTAACAAACAGTTGCTGGTGAGATTTAAAGTCCCGTAGAGAAGATTAGAATGAATTTTAGAAAACTTCCCTAACTCTCAAGACCCACAGTTCAGATACCTCTATCTGGCTACATTCTCTGGACAC
Source organism: Lepilemur ruficaudatus (assembly GCA_963574885.1). Taxonomy (NCBI): domain Eukaryota; kingdom Metazoa; phylum Chordata; class Mammalia; order Primates; family Lepilemuridae; genus Lepilemur; species Lepilemur ruficaudatus. The sequence continues at coordinate 3,527 of CAUYRT010029976.1, forward strand.
ACGTTATGTGGCACCACCATTACTCATGTGATGTCAGAAATAGTCTCTTACCTCAAAATTGTTTGTCAATATTTGAATACCCTGAAATCTCACTTGCAATAACGTCATTATTTTTCCTTATATTTTTGATCCCTTGGTTATAAAATGCTGTTGCTTTTGGCACCATTTACACTATAGTATAAATAAGTTGCAGAAGGCTTTTTTCCTCATCCTGTCTTGAAAAAAAGTATTGTGAGAGGGAATGAGGATACGCATACTGGATATGTAATGTAGGAGGTGGCCTGACCGATGTGCTAGGGCAGGGGCAGGGCAGGGATGAAGGTTCCACGGTCTTGGGGTCTGGGACCACTATGGGGCAGTTTGCCCAATCACAGTTTTGCCCAGCACAATTTCTGATGAAAGCATAGACGACTGTGTAAATTTCAGGCCTTTGAAGGGGGAAGGGGAAATTCTCACACTCCATGGACAGATCTGATAAGGAATGTGGGGGAAAAAACCCTACCAGTTTTACAAACTTGCGTTGAGGAGAGGTACTCTTTATCATTCAACAGATGGTGAAGGACCACAGGCAGAAGAGCCTGAAGACGTTGTGCAGGTACAAATTTCTTGTCAGCTGAGCGCCCCCTAGGGGACGAGGATAGCCAGTGGCGGAGATGGTCCAGGCCCCTAGATTTTGCACCCTCTCCACTTTTGGACAGTCTGTGGGGCAGTGCCTGATTCTACTTGAGGATTAAAAGAGCCTCAAGGTTCATAATCATTCATAGTGGATCAATAATAATTCCAGCTCTGTTTATATTCAGCAGCTGTAGAATTAAGGTAGGTGGCATACTTTGCAATCCACAAGTTGCCATATAAATATTAGTGATCATTAGTGCTATGATTGCCTGCGATCTTATTTGAAAGAATAGTGTTATTTTATTCCCTAAGAAGAAGGGGAAGAAACTATTTTAATTTTCCAAAATGAAAATAGCTTAATTTTGTCTGATTATGGACAATGCCTATATAGAATATTGAAAAAAAAAATGTAACAAAGAAAAGGGAATACATGTTTAAAATTTTGGAACCTATCACTAAATAGCACTCCAAAAAGATTTGCCAATAAATATACTTACCAGAAGTGCATGAGAGCAGGCTAATGCTTGCACACTTACAAATGCTGGGTTTTGTCCATCTTTTTAATCATAGCCAATCTGTTGTTGTATTTGCATTTCTTTGATTACTAGTGAGGCTGAACATCTGTTCATATATTTACTGGCCTTATTTCTTTTTGAATTGTTTATTTACATCCTTGACCCATTTTTCTTTCTCTTTTGTGCTGATTTATAAGAACTTGATGCACTATGGATATTTACCCTTTTCCTGGCACATACGTTACAAATCTTCTTCTCCAGGTGTTGTTTGTCTTTTGCCTTTGATTGCAATGTGTCTGTTAATTAAGAAACTTTCTGGGTTATGTAAATACATTAATATTTTCATTTATGGTTTCTGGCTTTAGCACCACACATAGAACAACTTTCTTTATTTAAAAGTGTAAAATTATTCAGCCCTATTTTCTCTGAAAATAGCATTTATTGAATGTCTACATGTGTCAGAAGCTGTGTTTGGCTCATTACATTTACAATTTTATTATTTTTTTAATACAGTCTTATAAGATGGTTATTACCATCATCTCCATTTTGGAAATGAAAAAAATGCAGGTCAGAAAACAAGATTCATTCATGTCATCTGGCTGAGAAGTGGGAGATCCATGATTAGAGGTCAGCTCTCTAATTTAATAGCATATAAACTTTTCAAGGGTTTCATATTCCAGGGATGACCCTGCCTACACATACTTAATGTGAATAAATTTATATACTACAGTCAATTTTTTACCAGTACTTTTCTCAGAAAAAATACACCCACTTCTGAAAATGATTATTTTAATAGGTTTATGCAGGCCAGATAATTTAAAAATAGGGAATATGGCTGAGAATACCAAGAACTAGTTTATAGAGCAGAATTTATTGATTTTCATAATGTAAATGGATAGCATATTTTGGTTGTTCAAATATTCTGGTTAAAATGCAGGGCACTATCACCGTAAGCCATGAATAAACCTTCTGAGATCCTTTGTGGGCAGAAACCATAGGGTTCTCTAATAATCAGGAAAAATGAATAAATATTATGCCTCCTTCTGCAATAGCCACTTACTAGGGGCAACATGTTATTCTACCCTCTTTACACATTTCATGTGTTAATTTATTGTTACAGTCAATTCTTGGTTTTATACCTGTTCCCTTTCAATTCAAGTCCTGTTTGATACCAGACCTAATTGTTTTCTTTGAATTATCAGGTTATACATTTGTGAACCACTTCTAGCAAAATCAAACAGCAAATTATAAGATGTTTTGTAAACAAGCTAGCCAGGCTCTTGCTAAGATGAGAACTGATTGGCAAATTTTTAAAAATACAAAGTATGAAAGTATGATGAAGATACTGCTGTTGATTTGAGTTTTTCCTACTGATACTTTGAGTTTTGGCTACTTTCAGAGAATTTGTAGAGGAAACGAGATGTTTTCAAATGACATGGAAGAGGAGTTATTAACATTCCTTTGAAAATTTCATGTCACAGAAAAAAGTGCTTTTCTTTGATTGATCATTCAGTAGTTTAGGATAATTTCCAATACTTTAAAGCCAAGAAAAAAATACATTGGGTAATAAAGCAATGGGAGATAGCTCTAAATAGTGTTGTAGAAATAATTTTATTTTAATTTGCTTATATAGTGTATGTAACAAATAATATCCAAGGAGAGTTTTATGATTCTTTTTTGACTGGGATTGGGGTTAAAAAAAGAGATAATTTTATAAATTTATGTTGATGATCCAAAAGAGATAATTTATAAGATACGAAGAGGGAACTTTGCAGGCTAATTACCGGTCAAGTAAGGGAATAAAGGGAGGGCAGTACACACAAAGTGAGTCCAACCTTTGTTTTCTTCAAAGAACATTTCTTAGATATCAAAAAGCTAGACAAGTTTCTTGGAATAAGCCAATTTTTTTCTCTTGCTTCTCCTTAGAAATGAGAGAGAGAGAGACTTTGACTACTGAGTAATAAATCAGTTTCTTTTGGGGATAGTTTGTGCTTAATGGAGAGAGAGTTATGCAGAATTGGAAGACTATTATGATGTGAATAATTTCATTATTTACTATTACATCATTTCACTATTTACTAAGATGGGAAATAGAAAGAATGCCTGGGGAGAAGTAGAAATATGTAGGTCTGGAGTTTGTGAAAAGGATTGGGATTGGAGAAACAGATTCAGGAGTCTGAATTCATCTGTATATTTAGTCAACAAATATCTATGGAGTACCTACTACATGGTCGGCACATTTTGGGGAGCAATGTTCTCCTTTCACTGTAGCTTTAGCCTGCAAATAATTGGACTAATTGGGGGAGTGCTAGGGAGGGTGTTTTGTTTCTTTTCACTGTCCCTTCATTCACTCCTTGTCATGGGACAGAGAAAGGGTTCATTACGAGCTCAGAACTTAAAATTAATGGGTCACATTTCACTGTGGAGAGGGACACTGTATTAATGGTGATTATCATTAATGGTGTGCCCCCCCCCTTTCTCCCACTTTCTGGACCTATGCTGCTTGCAGGTTAGAAAGTTAAGGACTTTCCCCTGTGTGAAATGTGGTCATTCCCTTTCTCTGCTCTGTCGTCCCGCCCCTGGGTCAGACTGGCCTGGCCAGCTTGAGACTGCAAAGCAAGGTCAGTGCAGAGCAAAGCTTTGGAGTGAAGCTTGTTCTTTTGCTGGCTGTCTCTCTGTTCTCACATGTGGTCTGGCAAGGCAGACCTCTGTCTCTCACCCACATAGGTAGCTGTGTAAGTGAACTTGGGGTTGCCGTGCAGCGCTGGCTTTGGTTGCTCACCTACTCCAGGCATAACTGAGTTTCAGGCCAAGAATGGGAAGCGGGAGGTCCCACTGTGCTCTTGAGCTTAAGCTGTTTTTTTCCATTCCAGCTTCTACCAGAGCTCTGCTCTGTTAATTCTGATAATAAACAGTGTGTTTTATTTGGCTAGTGGGCCTTGTGTGCATGCTCCATTGGTCATCGCCTTGAAGGAGAGCAGGAGAGAGTGGCAGTTCAAACCTCAAAAAACACTTATATAACATATAGGGCACCTGAAGCCTTGGAAGTAAATATGATATCCCAGGGAGAGTGTGGAAATGAGAAAAGAGGAAAAAAGATGGCAGAATCCTTAGAAAAAAACCCCAACATCCAAGAGACACGTACTGTGTTATGTAACCGCCCTGTGAAAGGAGAGGTAGGATAGAAAGTCAGATGGAAACGTGCTATGAGTGGACATTGACACCATGGGGGGCTTTATTATTCCTCTTGTTTTCACCTTTTATACCTTTAAATATCATTTTAAGAATGAGCAGTAGCTACTCTTATAATACTACTAATAATAGAAGAAGTCAGATGGAGAAAGAACTTATTAGCGTGATTTAGGCAGAGGAAAAATCCTTTGAAATAATAAAGGCGTAAGATGTTAGCTGACCCTGAAACGTTGCTGTCTCCCTATGGCCTCAGGGAATGGTGACTGTTCTCTACACCTCACGTTGCGATGAGCAACCCATGCCACAACTGCACGTACCTTATAAGCGTATGTACCTTTGGCAGCTAACACATGTATGGAGCAAATACGGATTTTGAGAAAATTCATGTTGAAGGAACCACAAATTGATCTATTGACTCATGCAAGAAGCCATCTGGGGAGGAAGCACCCACCAAGACTGGGGGAGGTGAGTGCAAAGGGGAAGAAGAAATCTGGGGGGACTAAGAGCAAAAGGAAATTTATTCATCTGTTGCGCAAATACTCATTGAGTAACTGTGCCTGTTAAGTGTCAGGTTCCTTGCAAGGTATTAAGAAAATAGTAGTCAATGATATCCACGTGGTTTCTGTCCTCCTTGACCTTCCATAGCAGGGAGGATACAGGCAAGTGAGCAGGAAGTCACAACAGAGTGATGGGTGCTCTGATGGGCCATTGCTACAGGAGCACTTGGAGGGTCTGAGACAGACCTCAGTGAGAGGTGAAGGAGGCGGTGGTAGTGTTGGTGATGGTGGCGGGGATGGTGTGCATGTAACTCTGCTATGGACATATACTTCCTAACTATGTACCTAGAAAGTCCTCCTATCACAAGAAAGCAACATTTTTTCCAGTAACCGTGCTTACAAAGTTATGATGCTTCAGTGTGGATGTGTTGATGTTTCTGTGACTAAATAAAGAAATGATTGTTTTATTAACCAACAACATAGCTAAATATTATGAATACTCAACCCAGCGTCTGAATATGCTTTTTAGTTCCACTGGAGAGGTGGCCTTCACTTTAGAAGCCATGTGGTTTCCACACCTAAACCCAGTTGAGAAGCTAATTTATGGATGGGGGACGGCAGCTGCCAAGACAGACAGGCCGTTCCATGGCAGCTGTAGCAGATTACACACTGTTAAGTTTGTAAAGACACATGTCATTGTGTCACTCTGCTTTGGCAAAGCTGTGTGTTCTATTCTTGAATGTTGTGGGTCTGAGTTCCCCCCAGGCTTTGGCTCTGTCGTGGTGTGTCTCATTGATGTGCAGGGAACCAGGGACATCAGAGCGATAACTTTGGGGCTTAAAAATGGGGAAAAACGCCTGGCCAAGGGATGGAAACAAGAACTGAGATTAAGATGTGTAGCCCTAAAGTTTTATTCTCATTGCCATATGGTCCTGAGCCTATGATCTGCCAACATTTTCAATCAAAATCAACCAAAAATTTCTGGTAATTTTTTCATTGAAGGCAGGAATTGATGGTGTAAAATGACCAGGCGAGCTATATGAAGGGCTTACTGTGCCCTGTGGGTTTAGAGATGCAGAGAGGTGTCTGGGAGAGCATGACATGACACCCTGACCTCTCTGGGCCAGATGGTGTGGGCAGGGGCTGCTCTGAGAAGACCAAGGACCTATAAAATAGTGAGCAATTAATGAGAGAATGTGCATGAAAGCACTTCATATATATAAGCACTCAATAAATGTTCTTTTTTTGCCTTTCCTAAAATCATTTCCCTCATTACCCTTGCCCTAAATTCCTGCCAACTCTTCTGCCAGCTTGTTTGGGGACATGGAACATGCTTTGTGGAAACAGGACTATGGTAACAGGGCCACTATTTCTATTTTGGCTTTCAGGGCAAGGACATAGTTTTCCCAACTTAAATGATGGTTCTAGAGCATCCTTAACCTTGAGCAGAAGTAGCTCCCAGGTTGGTTCAATGCCCACATCACATCTGGTCACCCAGTCAGGGCCCGAGGACAGATGATCGAATGTTAGGTGCAAAAAAGCAAGGCCTTAATTTATTACAGTGTTCCCTTCCTTCCGTCCTTTCTTCCTTCTTTCTTTCCTTCCTCCCTCACTGCCTCTCTTCCTTCTTTTTATCCTTTTCCACCTGAAAAACAAAATAAAGCTGAAACACTTTAGAAGGAGTAGAAAGAACTAACTTAGAAACCTGAGTTAAGCCATTTCCTAAAACCAAGTACTAAATGTAGCTCTAAATTTCCTAGAAGCAAAGCAAAACTACTTAAGTAGTCCAGGGGCAAAAATAGGCTATCTTAGCAATTTGGAAATAATATAATTTGTGAATAACCCTAATCCTGGATTGCCCAGTACAGTGCATTCTAGAAGATATAATTAGAGATGAGAAGAGATATAAAAAAATCTCAGTTTTTACATCTTCATTGCTCCATTCCTTTTTCTCATCAATCATTATTTGTAATTAAATAAGATTGCATATTTACTGTTAATCTCTCCTGATCAGACTATAATCTTCTTGAGGGCAGGCACTATGCCTGCATTATTTATTACTCATGGCCTAGCACTGTGCCTTTTACATAAGAAATGCTCATAAATTTTGGTGAACATGTGAATGAATGAAAAATTTTGAAAAGGTGCATTTTCCAATAACATGCACAGATGAGTAATTGAAGTCAAAAGGACTCCACCAAGAATGAGGACCAAGGATGACATTACCTCAGATGTTAAAATTTAAGAGATCTAAGACCAATAGTAGCTAAGCAGGCTATATTTAGTTTTGCACATCAATCTGATTCCAATGGAGCCAAGATATCGAAGAGTAAACAATTAGGAAGGCACTGCCAAATAATATAGCTAAATCTCTCTTACATACATAATTTATAGAATTGAATCCCATATTTGTGTTGCTTTTCTGCTAAAAAGTATGTCATAGACTAGCCCCACAGAATTTCCTCCTCTTCGGTGGGGACGATAGGAATGACCATAACCTACCAATGAAGAAAGAGAGAGATGACTTGTCTAAATCCAAATGCTGAGTCAGTGACAGAATTCCAGAAATGACCACTGGGCTGTGGCCCCCTCCCTGAGTCACTGAATTCCTCCAAGCCTCATGTGGTGGGGGATACAGTAATAGATGTTCTCTTACCTGTCTGATAGGGTTATTGAGGAAATTAAATCTCCTACTAGATGTCAAAGCCTTTCAAAGACACATTATGTTACATTCTGCTTTGTTTTGCCTGCCAGCACATAGTTCTACAGTACTTGGGGAAACCTAAATTGCTGAAACAAATAGACCTAAAGGTTAATGGCTGAAACAAAAGGGAAGTAGTTTCTTTCCTTCTTGCATAACAGTCTAGGCTGGTTTTGGTGGTGAGGGTGATGGAAAGTGAGATGGTGGTGAAGGATTCTGCTCCATGGACTTAGGCTGGATGGATTCAAGGACTCCATGAATTCAAGGACTTAGGCTGACTGTGGCTCTGTCATTCTTAACATGTGACTCATGGGTGTTATGAGCAATGCCATTGTCACTCACAGTGTAACACAGAGTGACAATGAGTTTAATGGCTCAGGTCTGGAACTGGCACCATTGCCTTCTACTCATGGGAGAGGACTTTGTCACATAGCCAGACCTAAAGGCAAAAGAAGCTGGGAAATGCAGTGCACATGGGCAGCCCTGTGCCTCTTCTCTAATAGAAGTTGAATGTGGGTTTGCTTGGGCATGTTAACAAATCCACAAAGTGGTGTTTAATGTTATTCACCGAACAGAAAGTCAATTACTGAGACAACAAGGATTGTCAAGGAAGAAAGGATTTATTACAGTGGACGCGTCTACTGGGAGGGAAGGTATGAACTGCCTCAAATCTGCCTCCCCAGTGAACAGAATCAGGGTTTTTTCTGGAGGTGCAATGAATAATGCATGAGGGGAGTGTCCTTATATGTTTGGGAAGGAGAGTAGGGCACACAATTGCAGTGAGAAATTATGTTAGTACGTACATCCCATGATCAAAAAATGGCGACTAAGTCTCTCCCAGGTTGGTGATTTTAGTGTCATAACGAGCAAGGGGTTAATACTGGTCATTTTTTAAGCCTTGTGTGCAGACTCAATGGGTCCTTGGAACAATCTGTGGTGGAGTATTGCTTATCTTGTCTTTTTTTGGACAGACAGCTGGAGTAAGACTGTAGTTATCTCATGGCTGTAAGGAGTTTGTCCATTTCTGGGAAAGAAACCCAAAGGGATGTGTTAGTATAACAAAGTCACAAAGTTTTGGTCATTAAATCTTACTGACAGCTCTCGGTCTATTTTCTGCCTACTTTGATATTGTAGTTACTAAGCTACTAGTGTTGAGATAAAATTTACTGTCAAGGCCAGTAGAACAGCCAGCCCTCGGCACAGTGTTAACAGTGAAAATTCATTGGAAATATAAGGGAACTAAAAATGCTATTTTAAAAAATCACTTTTTTGTTTATGGAGCTGGTTACAGGCAACCAGCAACCTCTTTGTTCTTTCATCCTGATGGGATCAAATAATTAATTAATTTTGCACCACTAGACAAGGGCAAGGATCATGTATCTTGCCATCATGTGTCTCCAGCACTTGGCACAGTGGCACAGGCTTGCAATGGATTTTCAACAAATATTTGTTCCATGAGAAAGAATGCCTGAATGTATCAAAGATGTTGGGTAATATTAAAGAACCTCAGGTGAGATCTGGATGTGTCTGATGAGATGTTGGGACCTTGCCCTCATCAGACATCTCTTTGCAACTTTTGATCTACTTGGAACACGGATATATGATAGGCAGAACTCTAAGATGACTCCGAGTGACCCTCGTCTTTGTATAATCTCCTCTCCTTGAGTGTGGGTGAAACCTTTAAATATGATGCGATGTCATTCCATGATGAGGTTATGTTGTTACATGGCACAGTTGACTTCAAGAAAGGGAAATTTATCCTAGATAGATGTGTCCTACTCAGGTGAGCCCTTAACAAGGGACTGGGCTCTTTCGAAAGTCAGAAATTGGATGTGTGAGAGGGATTCCGGCAAGGGCGAGTCCCTGCTGCTGGCTTTGAAGATGGAGGGGGCCACACGGCAAGGAACAGAGGTGGCTTCTAAAGGTTGAGAGGGGTTGCTACTGGCAGTCAGCAAGGAACCAGAGACCTCAGTGACATGAACCGGGTTCATTCTGCCCACATGCAGTAAGCCAATCACTGTGACAACTGGTTTTGCAAAAGAGAAGGGTTTATTCATGAGGCAGTCAAGGGAAGAGGTGGGAGAACAGATCTCAAATCCACCTCCCTGAACTTAGGGGAGGGATATTTATGGGGTAAAGAAGCTGGTTAGTCTAAGGTGTGAGGAAAGATAAATGATTGGTGGTGGGGAAAAATGAGGTCATTAGGGATCTGTGCATGTGTAATCGAGCTACATGGTCCTTCACAGGACACGTGTTCAAAAAAATGGCAGCATTAGCATGATTTCAGGGAGGAATTATTGGCCCTCTGATGGCAAAGTTCATCTCCGGGGCATTTTCACAGGCCCACTTGAAAGGTTGGTGGTCTCAACTGGCTTGAAGTGGACAAGAGCCAACTCTAAGTTCCTGAAAAACAACTTTAAGCACCCATTACTATAGTGACCTACAATCAGAGATATTATCTATAACAAAGCTAGTGGGAGGTTAGATATTGTTTGGACATTATTATAGAAATAAGCAATTAAAAGCAAGCACGACAGGTTAAGTTTGGCAGGCTTAATCAGGTTAGCCCTTGGTTTCATCAGTTTTCTAACTACAAACAACTGAATTTGGCCAACAACCTGAATCAGTTAATAAGCACATTTTTTTCTCAGAACCTCCAGTGGGAGGGGACTCAGCCTGGCTGATACTTTGATTTCCACCGTGAAACACCCTGTGCAGAGAACGTGATTGAGACACACTCAGACTTCTGACCTAGAGCAACTATGAGACGATGAATAGGTGTTGTTTTAAACTGCCAAGTTCATGGTAATTTGTTATCCATGAACCCTGATACAGGCTTGTGTTTGTTTACTGGGGGACAACAGATGGGGTGGGGCTGGGGGCAAGGGGAAATTTGGAGATGAGAGAATGATGTCTGTTTGCTTGAGGGCTTCGTGGGGCTGGTATCTGAAACAGAAGGACTAACTGTTTTGCTTTGTCAGTTTGGGACTGAGGGTTTCCAGGGTTGTAAGATGCTCAGTGCTAACAGCAAGGCTGGTGGTCCTGTTACAAAATAGGAGCTGCTTTGTGAAGAATGGGGTACAATGACACATGGTGATCAGATGGCATAGTCTACTTCTGCTCAGTAGACGCTGGGAATACGGTGCTATTTGGCTCACCAAGGATGGCTGTTTTAGGAGCACTGACATCGATATGATCACGGTGGAACCTGCAACAGGGACTATGCTCAGGTCCAGCCCTCAAGTGACTTTGCAAGTAGAAGACTTAAGTGAGGAATCCCTGAAGGAAATAATATGAACATCAAATGTTACCACAGGAACACTTCCCGGAACTCCTAGAATTAACTACACCCTGAAATGGATCTGCAGCTCCTACATAATACAGGCATGGCATGTGCCAGTGAAATTTGTATTCTTATTGGCAGTGGAAACTCACTGCACCCACTGGCTCCTGAAACCTAGGCACACACACATTTACTGTGCCAGGCACTGTACTAGGTGCTAGGGCACAACATCTCACAGAGTCTTACATGGTGAATATTATAAGCCCTATTTTGATTATGAGCAATTGGAGGCTCAGTGAATTTATGTAATTTGCTTAGGGATGGCCACCTGGGGCTATTATATTAAAAACAGCTTTAAGTATATGTAATATATATATATATATATATATATATCTCACTATATATAGCATCAGCAAAACCGCCTCTGCTGACTTAATTTGGGAACTAAAAGCTACATGGAGAGAAGTAAAGGCTACACAGGGTATGAAAGCCATGCATATAGGGTTTCTGTGGCCAAAACATCTGCATTTGTTGAGGACACATTAACTCCGGAATCTGACCAAAAATTGACATTAAGTTAAAGGTATAAGTGGATTAATAAGGCTAATTAAATTAAACAGAAACAAATATAAGCACATGTCTTACTATCGCACGGCTTCATAAAGAGTGCCCGACAAAAAGACAGGAAGACATATGTTTCCTCCATATTTGCTCCTTATTTGTAGTGCCAGGGCTCATGCTACCCAGAAAATGAGCATCCTTTCCTCTAGCTCTTGTTTGTAAAGAAAAGAGATTAAATTTTCTATAATCCAGGGCCACTGTGTAGAGTTGCTCAGCGTGTTTACAGCACAAGAGTGCATGGCATAGCAGGCGTCATTTTTCTAATTTGCAAAGAAAAAGTGCTCAGTGGGCTAGAAACAGCTCTGCTTAACCCCAACTTGGCACCATGACTCTCTCTCTCATATTTAGGCAGAACTTAGTCACTTAAGATGTACATTATATCTGGGAAGGTGTAGGTCCTTTCAAGTATTGTACAGCCTATTTGGTGGGATAGTAGTGAGAGATATGGAAAGCAACTTATCAGCACTGCATATTAGGAGTTATAGCTTTTATGTACTGTATCTGGTTAGTACATCAGAGAATAAAATATGGGGATAATAGGAAGATGCCCCTGTGTCACAGAGAGCTGGACCTGCATGTACAGCATGCTGACTATAGCACAGTATAATGGAAATTTGCTTAAAGAGTGGATTTTAAATGTTCTAACCACACACACACACACACACAAAGAGAAAAGAAAAAAGGTAGCTATGTGAGGAGATGGATATGAATTTTGTGCTTGACTGTAGTAATCATTTCACTATGCATATGTATATCAGAACATCATGTTGTACGCCTTAAATGTATATAATACAAATAAATAATTTTTTTTGAGATGGAGTCTCACTCTGTGACCTGGGCTAGAGTGCAGTGTTGTGATCATAGCTCACTGCAACCTCAAACTCCTGGGCTCAATCGATCCTCCTGCCTCAGCCCCCTGAGTAGCTGGGTCTACAGGTGCGCACCACCACAACCAGCTAATTTTTTTCTATTTTGGCCAGGCACAGTGGCTCACGCCTGTAATCATGGCACTCTGGGAGGCCAAAGCAGGAAGATTGCTTGAGCTCAGGAGTTCAAGACCAGCCTGAAAAAAAGTGAGACCCTGTCTCTACTGAAAAAAACTATAGAAAAATTAGCCGGACATGGTGGCTCACTTGAGCTGGGCATGGTGGCTTGCTTGAGGCCAGGGGTGAGCCGCCGTGCCTAGCCCAGATAAATAAATTTTTTAAAAAGCTCAGAGTAGTTAATGTCAAAGTATTGCTGATAACTTGCTAAGATGAACTTAAGATCTTGATTGGGGCTTTGTATGAGTGGACAGAGAGCGGGACCACTGGTCCTCTACACAGCTTGTCTGTTGACAAACACTCTGGTGTCCAGGCAGTTCATCCCTGGATTGAGCGTGAGTGAAGATAATCAACCTACACAGGGTTTCGGAAAAAGCCCTGCAGTATAAGGGAGAGGCAGTCACATCTGGAAGACTCAGACACAGCTGGGTGGCAAGTTAACATGTTCAGTACTACCCTTGCAACCTCCAAAGTTTTCTCTGTTTCCAGACACCATAATATTTTTAATCTCTTTTATTAACTATATTGATAATTCAAATATCTTCCAGACTTAGCAATGTGTTACAAAAGTCTTAGATTTTGGAAATGGATGGTGTATCCATCTTTTCCTACTTTCAGTGATATTTTGTTAAAAAATTTTGGGAGGCTACATTTGGGCTGTCATCCTAAACTGGAGGTCTCATCTTAAGCTATTTCTAATAACAGTTAATAATAGTAAATATACATATTTTATTTATTTGATAATTATTATAGGCATTTAAAATATTTAAAAACAAATTAGTTGTTTTTCTAAACAGGCTATTAACATTATTGGAGTTCAAGATCTCTTAATTAAGAATTTTGTTTAAAAGTGGTTGAAAGTGATAAATAAAATGAAAATATGAATAATGAGGGGCAAATCTACCACATGCCTGTGGACCATAGAACCCTAGGGGATGAATCATGCCCTTGGAGTTGATTAATTCAGCAGCTCTGATCAGACTAAAATCATTCTACCTTTGAGTAAATGTCATGAAAATAATCAAAAGTTGAAATTTTTACTGAATGTTGAGATCTAAAACCACATTTGATTAAAAAAAGACATAAAACAGGTTGGCAAATAATTTTCCCTTCACATGACTGATGATTGATAGTGGCTGCCTGGAGAACTGTGTTAAGAAGGATTCTGAGCCCACATCTAAACCTGGAGGGGAGAAGGGGTCAGGCTTGATCGTTCATGATTGTCATAGGCACTGACAGTGGAGTGGCAATACCCATGCTCTGCTAGGTATAAATGTGTGCTTTTGTGCTAAAATATGAGAAAAATGTGAATAAAGAAAAAGAAACTATGAAAGCTAAATGGGTTAGTCTCAAAAAATCAAAGACGTCTTTCCCCAGTCTAACATATTTACAGTTTGACGGTATGTATAAAGCCCTGCACTAGGAGCTCTTGGGACACAGAGCTGTTAGGTAAACCTGAGATCACCTCAAACCTATGAACACCCATGTTTCAAGCCTCAATGCCAAAAGCTTTTACTTATATTCAGGCAGAAAAATATCGACAGTTCTCACAAAGCGATCCTAATCGAACATTTTGTGCGTCAAATTCAGGTGAGTTCACAATGATGAAAGGGAAATTTCCTTTGTTGTATTCTTTTAAAAAATGTTTTCTGGTATATTTGTTTCATGATTGTGTAAGTCTGCTTGGGCTGCCATAATAAAATACCACAGGCTGGGTGGCTTAAACAACAGAAATGTTTTCTCACGGTTTTGAAGGTTGGAAGTCTAGAAGTCCAAGATCAAGGTGCCAGAAAGCTTGGGTTCTGGTGAGGCCTTTGTCCACACCTTGCAGATGGCACCTTCTTGCTCTGTCCTCCCATGGCCTTGTCTTTGTGCATGTGTTGAGAGAGAGAGAGAAAGACAGGGAGAGCTCTCTGGTGTCTCTCCTTCTTATAGGACATCAGTCCTATTGGGTTAGGGCGCCACCCTTATGACCTCATTTAATCTTAATTATCTCCTTAAAAACCCTGTCACATTGGGGGTTAGGGCTTCAACATATGAATTTTTGGGGGGACACAATTCAGTCCATAGCAATGATCATCTGTCCTGAACTGCATGTAATCTCCTGGAGGGGACAGACACATGCTCACCTTCCCACAATGCAAGGGAGAATGTCGTCAGCATTGGAGTATGGATACAGCAGAGTGCTCAGGGAGTTGAGGTTACAGAAAGCAATGGCCACAGCTTTTTTCTCCAAGTTAACTATTTCCTGATTTCTTTAGCTACTTACATCTCCTGAAACATCAATTGAATTTGCACCAATGGTGTCTTCAAATTCTGTTCTACAGAGCCTTAGTGTTTCACGGCTGTGTTTTAGTGGTTCCTTAAATGTGTGATTTGGGTTTCATGTGAAAATATATTTCAACTATTAAAACTGTAATAACTAATATGCTACATGAAATAACTCATCTGTGTTATGTGCCAAACTTTAACACATTTGGGACCACCAATTTAGCATGCCAGGTTATCTTGATTTCCTATAGGCTTTGGAATAATACTTCTGGCATTCCTGCCTAATTGAAGAATAGCTTGAGAACCCAAGACAAGCTGTCAGAAAGTTTATCAGTGCAAACAAACAAAAACTATGCAAATAAATTGAATGCTGAGTTACTATATACTTTTCGTTTAAACCCCTGCTTTCTGCAGTTTTTATTTTCTTTAAAATAAATTTATTGACTTAAATTGTTACATATATGAACTCACAAATTAAATGTATTCTAATAAATGCATGCTAATAAATAATGCCTTTATATTCATTTATTGTAAAATTTCATTTGAAAGTAGAGCTGCTGCTAAAGCAAGTTTGAAATCCACTGCTCTGTTTGCTTACATGTATTCTGTGTTGCATGTGCTACTAAACAACTAAAAACTGCATGAGCCTATCATATGATGTCAGCCAAACAGTGAAGTATGACCTAAAACAAATAGTAAAGATCAGGCACATGGAATCTAGGTGGGTAGAAGTACATGTCATTTAGGTGCCCTTGAGTCATTGATTTTACAACTGACAGTGAGCAGTCATTCATTATATATCATTAGAATTCTAATTTAAAAAATTAGCGCAGGGAGCTGAGTTGGGGAGGGACATTAATGTGAGTATTTGGTATTAAGATGAGAGCAGCTCGGTAGGAAACTTCCTAATGGAAATGTCACTGATAGTAATTACCCCTTTCCCGTCAAGCTGCTCTTTGATTTTCCTCCAGCATTAAGGGACCAGGCAGGCTAACAGATAAACTGAAACATACGGGTGATTCAGAAAGCCAGAGAATCTAGAAAACCAGCTAGGGAATTTGGAGACAGCAGCGTAATTTGATATTTGCATCATCTGAGGGGTATGCTGGTCATGCTTTTTAATTGCTAAACCTAGTGAGATGTGGAGCAAGGAGCGAGAGAGTCCCAGCATTCACAGACCTGGCCAAGCCCGAGCATTTGAGCTGGTGTGCAGGGGCCAAGACAAGGTCAGAATTAATGGGCCTCCAGCTCTCCCAGTTCTCCCATGAGATCCTTCTAGCACTCC